>JARQOD010012743.1:0-18380 GCA_033576555.1 Oophaga sylvatica | reverse complement strand
AGCGTCTACTGTTCATGATCAATAATTCATTTCTCCTTCCCTCAAGGAAGCAGAAGTTAACTGTAGACGGAAATGTTTAGGTATTTCTGTTATTTCTCTCTTTTTAATTTACAACTGTTTTGTACACTTGTGTGTCATAATATTTTTACCTTTTATATTTTCTTATTGTAAGCACTGTAAATTTTTATATTAAAGCTTAAAATCTTTAATTAGTCTGATCCTTGTACGCTCTAAAAAATCCATAGCCTTTCAGAGAGTGTATTTTTTATTGTCTGACAGTAACATACTCATCACACTGTGTGTTTGAGGAGTGGTGGCAGCATGTTATGTATCCAGGGTGTGTAGTCTGTATTGGGGGTGTGATTTATGCTCACTTAATAGGCTGCAACAGAGGCTGAGTGCTGGATTGAGTGAGAGGAGATAAATTAACTCTCGCAATCACACCCACGTCACATGCTGGGAATTGTGTACGTGACACTTAGTTTACTGTGTGCAGCAGTTATGAGATTCACAGTTTTCTCTCCTGAAGTTCTAGCACCCAAATTACAGCTCTCTAAGTAAATGGAATAGTGACAGAAACCTGCCAACGACTGCTGGAGGCATAGTTGGACTAGCAGTCACAAGGCTGTTTTCTTCTAATGATAATGTCTTGCTGATAAAACACTGATTGTATTGAAACAGCAAAATACCACCTTTTGGCTAAGTGCAGACGGTGCGGATTGTGCTGCCAATTTTCCGTGCAGATTTTGGTAAATCCGCAGGTAAAATGACCTGGGTTTTACCTGCGCATTTACTGCTGATTTACTGCGGATTTGAAGCGGATTTGCAGCGTTTTTTGTGCGGATTTCCCCAGCGGTTTCAGACCTGCGGATTTCTATTTAGAGCAGGTCTGACAACGCTGCGGAACTGCACAAAAGAAGTGACATGCTGCGGATTTAAATCCGCACCCAATTCCGCGTGGAAAAATCCGCAGCATGTGCACTGCGTTTTTTGTTTAACATTGAATCCAATGCTACTGTACATCACTTGCAGTTCTGCTGCGGATCTGCAGCAGAAAATCCGCTGCGGATCCGCAGCAGAATCCGCAACGTGTGCACATAGCCTTTAAGTGATTTATCACTGGACTCAGGTTCTCTTCCCCTACATCGTGGTGTTCTCAGATTATATAGTAAAAACCTGCTGAAAAAAAATTTCCTTTAAAAGAAAATCACAAAAACTGCACTGGGTGAACGAAGCTTAATAGCCATATTTGTTATTCCATATTTTAATATATTTGTGTTACCTGTACTTCTCCAGTTGTCAATTGAGTAGGCATCTGGCAATTCATTCCTATCAGCGCTATCTCTCGTCGGACGATACCCACGTTTTTCAATTCGTTTGCTATTATCAGTTTCAAAATTGTCTACAAATAAATTGAATATACTCACGTATTACAACATTGTAAGATTATCCATTAACAGCACTATGATTAGCAGATAAAGGGGTCTTTTCCAGACTTCAGCTAAATTTCTGTAATCACGTTTTGTGACTACAGATTGTGCATAATGTACACTGTCAGGATTCTGCTCTGTTGTCACTTGTGTAGCGTGACAGCGTGATGGATTACTATGCAGCTGTCACGCTCAGGTCCGGAGAGCTGATGGTCCGAGGGCAATCCTCACATCAGAAATGCGTTCATCTGTCTGTCCCCCTAACAAATATAACAATACAGTAACCACGGGCTGCATTCTATGCTATAATAATAAATTGCTTATAATGAAATTATTAAGTTATTAAAGGCTTGGGATAAATGTCTGCAGTCACTCTGAGGCTAAGTGCACACATTGCGGAATTGCCGCTGTAATTTCAGCGGCAATCCCGCACCTCCCTGCCGCGGGAAATACACATTTTTATTGGTATGTGTATTCCCACTAAAAACTAGCGTTTTGCAAGAGTAATCTTAGCTTGCAGAATGCTAGCATTTTTCAAGTGATCTGTAGCATCGCTTGGAAAAATGATTGACAAACATAGTGTTTGACAAGTGTGACTAACTTTTTACTATTGATGCCGCCTATGCCGCATCAATAGTACAGTCATGGTCAAAAGTTTTGAGAATGACACAAATATTATACTTTCACATGATCTACTGCCCGCTGGTTTTTATGTGTTTTTGACAGATGTTTTTATCACAGACAGAAATATAATTGCAAACATATGAGTAACAAAAGCTTATATTGACAGTTAGAATGAGTTAATGCAGCAGGTCAATATTTGCAGTGTTGACCCTTCTTCTTCAGGACCTCTGCAATTCTCCCTGGCATGCTCTCAATCAACTTCTGGACCAAATCCTGACTGATAGCAGTCCATTCTTGCACAATCAATGCTTTCATTTTATCAGAATTTTTAGGTTTTTGTTTGTCCACCCGTCTCTTGATGATTGACCACAAGTTCTCAATGGGATTAAGATCTGGGGAGTTTCCAGGCCATGGACCCAAAATCTCTATGTTTTGTTCCCTGAGCCATTTAGTTATCACCTTTGCTTTATGGCAAGGTGCTCCATCATGCTGGAAAAGGCATTGTTGATCGCCAAACTGCTCTTGGAGGGTTGGGAGAAGTTGCTCTTGAGGACATTCTGGTACCATTCTTTATTCATGGCTGTGTTTTTAGGCAAGACTGTGAGAGAGCCAATTCTCTCGGCTGAGAAGCAACCCCACACATGAATGGTTTCAGGATGCTTAACAGTTGGCATGAGACAAGACTGGTGGTAGCGCTCACCTTGTCTTCTCCGAATGAGCCGTGTTTGTGATGTCCCAAAAAATCGAAAAGGGGATTCATCAGAGAAAATAACTTTACCCCAGTCCTCAGCAGTCCACTGCCTGTACCTTTTGCAGAATATCAGTCTGTCCATGATGTTTTTTCTGGAGAGAAGTGGCTTCTTTGCTGCCCTCCTTGAGACCAGGACTTGCTCCAAGAGTCTCCGCCTCACAGTGCGTGCAGATGCACTCACACCTGCATGCTGCCATTCCTGAGCAAGCTCTGCACTGCTGGTAGCCCGATCACGCAGCTGAAACACTTTTAAGAGACGATCCTGGCGCTTGCTGGTCTTTCTTGGGCGCCCTGGAGCCTTTTTGGCAACAATGGAACCTCTCTCCTTGAAGTTCTTGATGATGCGATAGATTGTTGACTGAGGTGCAATCTTTCTAGCTGCGATACTCTTCCCTGTTAGGCCATTTTTGTGCATTGCAATGATGACTGCACATGTTTCTTTAGAGATAACCATGGTTAACAAAAGAGAAACAATGATGCCAAGCACCAGCCTATTTTAAAGTGTCCAGTGGTGTCATTCTTACTTAATCATGACAGATTGATCTCCAGCCATGTCCTCATCAACACCCACACCTGTGTTAATGGAGCAATCACTGAAAAGAGGTTAGCTGGTCCTTTTTAAGGCAGGGCTGCAATGATGCTGAAATGTGTTTTGGGGGATAAAGTTCATTTTCTAGCCAAATATTGACTTTGCAAGTAATTGCTGTTAAGCTGATCACTCTTTATAACATTCTGGAGTATATGCAAATTGCCATTAGAAAAAGTGAAGCAGTAGACTTTGTAAAAATTAATATTTGTGTCATTCTCAAAACTTTTGTCCATGACTGTAGAAAGATCTAATGTTAAAAATAATTTAAAAAATAATAAATTGTGATATTCTCACCTTCCGGTGGCCCCAGTAGCCTTCCTGGTCCTCAGTGACGCTCCCGGCCAATCCCGTTCCCAAGAATGCTTAGCGACAATGACCCCAGATGATGTAGCATCATGCGAGACCGCTACGTCATCTGGGGTGATTCTCACAATGCATTACTGGGAACGGGATTGGCCGGGAGCGTCGCTGAGAGGCGGGAAGGCTGCGGGGCCGCCGGAAGGTGAGAATGTCATTATTTTTTATTTTAATTATTGTTTTTACAGGGATATGGTACCCAGGGCCTGGAGGAGAGTTTTCACCAGCGTCTCGTGGCGCGAATATGGCGGAAAAATGGCGACAAATTCACCATAAAGCTTCTTGCACAAAAACAGTCAATATAGGCACACAGGACTCGGTTATAACGAGCTTCGGAATCCTGTTCGTGACGCCAAAGGAAAATGAGCCGCCCAGAGACTCTGTTGGGGTTCTCGGATCCGAGCCTATTAACTTCTATGGGGAATGTCACGGCAACACAGCTCGGTCCGTGGCCCTGGGCGCTCACCCAAAAAGTGGATATTTACAGGGGATTAGTGTTCGTATGATTATTCGTGACGCCACCTGTAGTATCTGGTCAGGGTGACCAGCGCTGCTGTGCAGGTCCTCTGGAAGGGATGGTGTTGTGCAGCTAGATGATAAGCCTCCTACAGGTGAGGCTGTGTCCTTCCAGGGCAGGTAGATGTAGTAGTGCAGGAATGGTGCTTGCGATGTAGCAGAGGGGAGTGTGCGACGCTGGAATAACTGTAGGAGACAGTCCAAGTGAAGTTCAGGGTTTTTACTCACAATCTGTTGAGCTCCTGACGCGCACCACATGTGTGGATACCAGGGCTATGGGGTACTCGGCACCGAGCCCATGAAAGTCTATGGGATTTGTCACTGGCAGCGGGACTCGGTCCGTGGCCCTGGCGGTCATGCAATGGGGGATATTTACAGGGGAATTGTAGATTAGATAGTTTGTGACGCCACCTGTGGTATCTGATCAATTGGACCAGCGCTGCTATATGGATCTTCACAGGGGATGTTATGGGGCAGCTAGGTGGTAGGTCTCCCACAGGTGAGACCGGTCCCTGGAAGTCTATGGTGGTGCAGGGTGTAGGTAATAAAGCAGTCTCACTCAAGGCAATCTCTTTCCATACATTTACTTGCAGATATTTCAGGCAGGTCCCGGGAAGCTGGTCGGGGTGGAGAATGCACATTCAGGATAACCGCTGAGCAGGTTAGAGGCCTCCTTTACTTGTATATGAATGTGAGTCCAAACTTGCATGAAGCGAAGTTAACTCTGCAATCTCCAGCTTGTTTCAATAGCTGCAACGCCCGGCCGACATTGTGGTGGAGCCTTCTATGTCTCTGCTTTCCAGATGTTGGTGAGAACTAAGGCGTTGGGGCTGATCAGGCCTTGCCCGTCCTGTCCTCCCTGACTCCGTTTACGTATCAGCGCTTAGGGCTACCTTCTGCTACTTGTAGTCCAGAAAGCCTCCGGTTATCTTGTTACTAGGCGTGAAGCGCTAGCAACGCCTCGGACCCCGGTGTCCGGTGAATTAGTGCAGGTAATCCGGTACCTGAAGCACTTATCTCTGTCCTTCTCCACTGCGCCCTTCGCCCTGCTTGCGCTCTTAACATAAGCACTTGTAGCTTTGATGGAAATGTCAGCTTTCTCCAGAGCTCGCTGAGCAGCTCTCAGTATCTTCCAAGTCCAGACTGGACTGACACTGTACTAAGACAGGAAGCTATCTCAATGATCTCAACTGTCCTGAGACAGGAAACTGACTGATCTGAGCTCTTCTCAGACAGGAAACTATCTGACTGGGAATGACTCACTCCTGAGTCTCCCAAGGCT
The DNA here is from genome assembly GCA_033576555.1 of Oophaga sylvatica. Classification (NCBI taxonomy): domain Eukaryota; kingdom Metazoa; phylum Chordata; class Amphibia; order Anura; family Dendrobatidae; genus Oophaga; species Oophaga sylvatica. The sequence continues at coordinate 12,831 of JARQOD010012743.1, read as the reverse complement.
AGAATCTCTGACTGAACACTGACTGCTACGTGTCACTCCCTTTTATACCCCTGATGGGTGTGTCTGAAAGTGTGAGTGACGTGAATGGATATCAAGCTTTTGCGGTTACCTTCCTGTGCATTTTCCTGGATTATGTGTGCCTGACATAGCTGGGCCACACACTCCATACAGATGCCCGCCTGGCACTGTGTCCTCCAGGTGAGTGGTCCAGCAACCCTCAGGTAAATTGGTCGCACTTCCCAAGACTCCCGTTCAGTATGTTCCTTTCTTGCCTTCTATATCTCCCTCTGTGCTATTACTCCTTACTTCCATGCACCTTCACCAGGTCAGAGCTCTCAGACGAAGGGAGCTGTGAGCCCTTTCGGTAAACAGATCAATCCTGTATCTGCACGTACTTGACCCCGTAATGTTGCCTTCCGGTAGAGATGCTGGTGGTATATCGCAATGGCCCATGAAGTGACCACCGCCGTCGGCTTTGCTAGCAGAGCCTGGAGCTTTCCCGCTAGCCTAGGGGCCCGTGCCCCGTGTTGGCCTGGTCCTTCTAATCCTAGAATGGGCTACAGCTTCAATCACTGCCTCTGCCCAGGACCCTCTTGCTCCTCTGGCAGTTGCTTCCCGAGATCAGCTCAGGAGAAGGCCCAGTTCAAGACTGGTTGCTCTCTAATCTATCATGCAGCCTAAGTGCTGCCTAAGCTCCACCCACCCAGCTACACACCCTTTCCTAACCTGGCTGAGTCAGACCATCCTCCCTAAGGGTCCGTCCGTATGCTCAGCTGGCATGGTGTGTTGGATGCAGGTGTGGAGTCCTAGGGGTGCTTCCTCCTTACCTGAGAGTCAGGTGTCACCTCTGGGTGAGATGCAACACCTCTGTGGCGACTGGACCCTCAGGGGCGCCACAATACCACACAAAAACATTAATAAATTAAACTTCCCTCATGTCTGTTTGACATCAGTGCCATTTGTAAAATGTTATCTTATTTTGTTAGCATTTTAGCAGGTTCAAAAATATAGCAGTAATTATTCATTTTTTCAAGAAAATTTATAAGATTTATTTTTTTAGGGACCTATTCAGTTTTGAAGTGACTTTGGGGGTCCTAGATATTGGAAAACCCTAAAAGTGATACCATTTTAAAAATCGCACCACGTATTTAAATTTGTTTTCAGGTAGTTCATTAACCCTTCAGGTAATTTTCAAAAATTAATGCAAAGTGGCATAACAGTACTGTACAGCGACTCGTACGTCAGATTGTAGTCTGACCCTCAGTACCTTTCCAAATAGAAATCAGCAATAGCAGCAGGGTAGGCAAAAATTGCTAAAACATAACTTTTAATAATATCATAAAAGGATATATAGGTCCCAATACATAAGTAGACAACTAAACATTCCCAACTAAAGTGCATGTGCTCAAAAAAACAAACAGTGCTCAAGATAAAAAAAACTGGTTCAGTCTCACCACTGTTGAGCTTCCTCCAAACCAGTTGTAAACTTCATATCCACACAAAATCTCTCTTTTCCCTTCTTATGTCCCATAATAGGCCAAGGAAAGACAAAAATGAAAGGGAGGGAGTATTTTTGTATTACCACTCTGTGTCGAGCCCCTGCATTGCTGCCGCCCTTACAAGGGCAATACCCTAGTAGAGTCCTATAATAAAGTACCCCTAGGGTTATGTAGCCTCCCCAATGCGTTTCTACCTCTGTTTGGGAGGATCATCAGGGTTTTTTATATATAGATAAAACAATGTGTATCAAGGCTCCTTGCAGTGGCAGGTAAAGCCTTATTAACTGGCTAGTTATGTCAGCACCCCTGTCAGAGGAAAAAAGGTCTTAAAAGTGGCATAACAGTTATGAAAAAGTTTGTTTTTACCACCTAAATTTTGATCACTTTTGATCAAGCCGCTATAGCCGGCAGACTTTAAGGCCATTATTTGGCCATGAATTGCCATGGCAAACATCGGGACCACACAATCAAGATCTCCCATTTAGATGCTGTAGTCATTATTGACAGAATCATTTAAGGGTTTAAACGACCATAGTCGGAGCCAACACTGATTGTGGCTGATTGCAGCAAGTTGTCAGCTATAGTGTACAGCTGACAGCTACAGGATTGTCACCCATCAGGAGATGCTAGTTTCTTATATCACAGTTCAGTAAAAAGACGTATTGGTGGTCACTAGGTGGTTAAGCCTGTGGTCTACAAAACTGCAGGGTGATGCATTGGCTGAGCACCAACGCATGCATAGAATGTCAGAGTAGGAGCTAATATGAGGGTCACTATACAGTTTGGGGGCCATATACAGGGTGGGGACTACTGTGGGGAGGCATCATAAAGTGTGGGGACTACTTTGGGGGCCATTATACAGTGTGGTAGCTAATGGGAGGGCCATTATACAGCGTGGACTACTGTGCATGGCCCTCATAATGTGTGGGGTCTACTGTGGCAGCTAATATGAAAAGTGAGGGACATTATAAAGTATGGGGGCTACAGTAAAGACCAATTAACATTGTTGAGGCTACTGTGGGGGCGAATATACTGTGTGGGGGACATCACAAAGTGTTAGGACTACTGTGGGAGTCATTCTATTGTGTTTTGGGACAGCAGTGGGGACATAATTCTAAGTATAGATAAACTCTAGGAGACATCATACTATATTTGGTGGAGCTGTGGACCCATCATACTATGTATAAGGAAGCTGTGGGAGCATTATACTGTGTATAGTGGAGCTCTGTCAGTATTATACTGTGTATAGTGGAGCTGTGGGCCCATCATTCTGTGAATATGGAAGCTGTGGGCCTATCATACTATGTATAGGTGAGCTGTGAGATCATCATACGGTGTATGGATGAGCTGTGGGCCCACCATACTGTGTATGAGGAAGCTGTGGGGGCATTATACTGTGTATAGGGCAGTTGTGAGCCCATAATGCTGTGTGCAGTAGAGCTGTGGACCCATAATACTGTGTATAAGGAAGCCGTGGGGGCATTATAATGTGTATAGGGGATCTGTGGGATCACCATACGGTGTATAGGGGATCTGTGGTCCCACCATACTGTGTATAGGGGAGTTGTACATGGGGAACTCAGGGGACATTATTAAATGTTAAGTGGGCACTTAAACATTATTATATAGAGGGGCACTCAGTATTGTTACCATCAAAGTTGCACATGGAGTAGTATTACTTTCTAGGGACAAAATGTGGAGGCCACATGCACAGGAATTTAATATTTTCTAGGGGACAATTTTACCATCTAGAGAACATGAAGGAGGCATTATTACTATGTGAGGGCACAGTGGTGGAATTACTATTTGGGGCACTAAGAGGAGCCATTATTGTACCACACAGTAGGTGCAGAAATAGGGACACATAAGGCAGCAGCGGCTCAGTATTGGGGTATAGGCAGGATGAGCAGTTTGTGTAGGTTGGGAATAGATGTGAACGGTGCTAGAAATGTGAGAAGTCAAATATGTCTTTGTTGTAATCTCTGCAGATGAGTCCTGGCTGGAGAATTCGACATATCATTCTGGACTAGATGGAAAAGATGGGAGAAGTGAACGACTCCACCAGAAAGAATGTCACCTGCAAGTCACCATCTGTAACTGTACTGTGATCTCTATATGTCCTGCAATACTGATATCTACCATTATATGTCACCGTATGGTGGTACTATCAGTGTTGGTCTTTGTATAGAATAACAGTGCAGTCATCTCCTGAGGTTGCCCTATACCACCGTAGTTATAATCATGATTACCTGGTTAGGGGCCACAGGCAAACACAGACAGAAAAGGGCCCCTGTGCAAGAACAATATATGGGCCCTTTGCAGCCCTAGAGCTGCTAAAAATGCAAAATTGCACTTTCTTTAGAGGTAGAAATGGGCCCCCTTATCTCTTGGACTCATGTGCGGCCACACAGGTTGCACTAATGGTATGTCCCCCTGTTAGGGGCCCACTCACATGTTTTGAACACCCCTGAGCTGAACCCCTAGCTACGCCTCTGGGTCTTTTCCAGGCTTCAGCTAAATTTCTGTAATCACTCTTTGTGACTACAGATTGTGCATGATGCACACTGTCAGGATTCTGCTCTGTTGCCTACTCATTTGTGTATGTAACACCCCTTCAGGGCTACCACGGTACGCTGGGTGTTATGGGGGGTCTCACCTCTTTAGGGCGCAGTGCCTCCACCCGAATCTTGATTGGAGCTCTCTCTAGGACTGCAGAAGGACTGTTATCTTCTGCCAGGGACTGATTCGGGAAACCCCTGCCTATAGCTCAGTACACACTCACCCAAAACAGGAGTAAAACTGTTTAACTGGTTTATGGATATGCAGCAGAAATGAAGTGTATTTAAAGAAACAACATGCAATACAGGTAACGGTGCTCTATAAAAATCATATACACATCACAACCTAATTCTTTCCCCAACCCTGCAAATATAACGTAGCAGGGTTCCCCTTTTCTTGTATTAACCCAGTCCAAACGTTGGGGCCCAGTTGCCGCGGATGTTGGCGCGCAAATTTATAACCGTTGGTGCACTTAGATGCTCACGAAGGTAAATAGTCTGGGGCGTAGTGTACTCACTGTAACGGGCTGGTTGAACCACAAGTCTCGAAAAGGGGCACTCACGGTGCGTCTCCACCGGTGGTAGTTTTCCCTGGACCCCAACTGGGGGCGGCAGGATTCAGGCCTTTATACGGTGGGAGTGCCGGTAGAACTCTCCGAGTCCTTAATGTTGCTTGCTTCACCTGATGACCGGGCTGCGCTCTCTCCAGATTCGCAGGTATATCAGAGGGGACGGGAACGCTCCGCTCTTTAGAGGAATACAAGTCCACAGCGCTCCATCTTTTACATGAACCATCCGCTCTCTCACTTTCTTTCACTTCCTCTCCAGCTCCCTCCCCCAAGTTCCTCCTCCCTCCTATCCCTCCAAGCTGTGTCATCTGACTGAAACAAGGGTCCATGGGAATTGTAGTCCCCCGCAGCTCAGGGAAAAAACCATTAATGTCTGAAGGTCCCTGTTTAACAGCAGCTGCAAAACTCTTCTTAGTGTCTGTAAATCCCAGTATACCAGTAGCTGCTCTGACAGTTCCATGTGCAGGTGTTACATTCTCCCCCTGGTGAGTCATTGAAAGTGTCCCATCACGACATGAGGACTCACCACCTGAAACATGAATGGGGGTTAAGGCATCCTGACTAACACCAAATTTACATGCATACAAACCACCTCCTGGACACATGGAAGATACCGAGAAATAAGGCCAAACAGAATTTGAATTTGGGTGTATCAACCTGGGGACCTCAGTGGTATGTCCCATTCTGTCATAAGTCAACATCATGGGTGGCCTAATGTCCGGCTTGGGACGAGTGTGTACCGGGGGGCCCACCTCCTCAGTCCCCGACTCTTGTCTCTCAAGAACGGGCTCCACCAGGTGAATCTCTTCATTCAATAAATGTCCCTCTTCTGAACTTTCCTCCAATTGTGGGCGGGGTGCACTCGCCTCCTGACAAATGTCCCTTTTCTTTGTTTCTACTTCAGGGGTCTGGTTTTCAGGGTCTACGCCCATGGGGCATGGGTCCTCGATCCACCTGTAGCTCCATTGACAGTCAGGTCCCCATTCATCCCCAGACTCGCTGTCACATCCTCCTGAGGCAACTCCAGTCTGGGGTGGGTTTTTACACCTTGGACTTCTCCTATTGCACTGAAGAGTTGTATGACCTCCTTGAGTTGGCAATGGGGGTAAAGGGATGTTTTTTCCCACAGGCAACAGATGATGTCGATGATAGGTTTTAACAGCTCCACCCCCTTTTTCGGGCTTCACTCTGTAGGCCGGAACACCGGGCAACTTCTCCATCACCACGTAAGGGTCAGGACACCACCGATCAGCAAGCTTGTGCTTCCCAGGAAGGCCCAAAAGCTGAATAAGAACTCTGTCTCCAGGTAGTAAAACTTGTTCTCGAACCCTACAGTCGTAGCGAGTCTTATTGCGCTTCCCTGACCGACCAGAGGCCTGCTCTGCCAATTTGTAAGCTTTTGTCAAATCTTCTTTTAGCTGGGACACATATTTTAAGTAGGTCTTCCCATTAGAACGGTCAATGGATGTCCCAAAACTAATATCCACGGGTATTCGGGCTTTTCTTCCAAACATGAGGAAATAAGGAGAATATCCAGTTGACTCATTTGTGGTGCAATTGTAGGCATGAACCAACTGGCTCACATGCCTGCTCCAGTGTCCCTTCTTCCTGGGATCTAAAGTGCCTAACATGTTCAGAAGGGTACGGTTGAATCTCTCAGGTTGAGGATCCCCTTGGGGGTGATATGGCGTGGTTCTGGATTTCTTGATCCCACAGAGAGCGCATAGCTCCTTGATTAGTCTACTTTCGAAATCTCTTCCTTGATCGGTATGGATGCGGGCAGGCAGCCCGTAATGTACAAAGAACTTCTCCCATAATGTTTTTGCCACAGTAATTGCCCTTTGATCTTTAGTGGGGTAGGCCTGGGCATATCGGGTGAAATGGTCTTAGTTGCTGATGGGGGCTCAGTATGGGGTTCTACTGGCCCCCTTTCCGTTTCCCGACTGCCTCGGAGGGAGGTGGGGAGAATGTGAAGAGTTCTTTGAGCTCCACCTCTTTGGACACTGACGAGCTATATGGCCCGGACTCCCACAGACAAAGCACCCTTCTGGTTTCCTACTTTCCACTCTACACAGGTCATCATTCTCTCTTCCTGAAGCCAGGGTCTGCTTCTCGGCTACCTCTGCAGCACTTTGTAACCGCTGTATTGTCTTGGCCTGAGCACTTAACAATTGAGTAATCTGCTCCCCCTGTTTCTCGATGACTTTCAGCAGTTCCCTCTCTCGGCAGTCGGCTGCTGGCTTCAAGGCAACAGTAGTCACCCGAGGGGAGGTCTTCTCTCTTGCGGCCAAAATAACCTCTTCCTTGCGAACTTCCTTAAGCAACTCATGAAAAGAACCAGGAATCTTCTCTTTATCACAAGACCTCATCCGCTGAGCAATTGGATCATGAGTGAGAGCTCCTCTGAGTACTTGGTCCAGACGACACTGATCAACTTCTTTAGGGCTGACTCCACCTTTAGATACTATTCTATGAACCATCTTATCCAATCGGTATAGATAGTCGGACATCTTCTCATCTGGTTGTTGGTAGGTGGTACGAAGTTTATAGAGTAGATCAGTAGCATCTTCAGGGGATCCAAAAGCATCTTCTAAAGCACTCATATAATCTTGATAAGTTGCTAGTGGCTTGCTCCGCCAAGAAGCCTGCACCACTTCCATAGCAGTACCCTTCAAACTTTCTACTATTCTCTGCTTCTTCACGGCATCAGTGCACTGCCACTCTTCTAAGCACAGTAAAGTGACATCCCTCCAAGTATCATATTCTTCTTCTCCAGCAGGGGTGGGGAGGGCACCCGAGAAGGTTCTTAAACGACGGTAGTTCCCTTCTGGCTGCATCTTTGCAAACTGACTGACTAACTTTTCCATAGCTGTCATAAGCACATCAACAGGTGCCGCTGTCTCTTCAGGACTGGTTCTAAGGGGTAGAGGGCGGACGTATACTAGTCTTCCTAGACTGAGTGGTTGATTCCTGTTGCCGGGTCTCAACTTCGGACTCATTAGGCCAAGTGATCTTCCATTGTCGACCATACTCTGGGGACACGGCTATCATGGATGGGAAGTAATCTTTCCTCAAGATCTGCCCGGTTGAGATCAGGGCTATGGGTAACTGTCCCCCCTTTTCCTTTCTGCGGTCGACCACTCCAGGGTGGGCAAGTTCAGTGAGTCGGTTAACTATTTTCAGTATCTCTTCATCAGATGCATCACAGAGCTCACCACTCACTGCAAAGCTTTGTCTAGCTGTAACATAAATCTCTTCACACCACAAATATACTTCTCGCTCTGTTAAAGTCTCCATAGTAAATACTCCTGTGTTAGTTCTGTATCTCAGCAGTGCCTCCACTGTAACACCCCTTCAGGGCTACCACGGTACGCTGGGTGTTATGGGGGGTCTCACCTCTTTAGGGCGCAGTGCCTCCACCCGAATCTTGATTGGAGCTCTCTCTAGGACTGCAGAAGGACTGTTATCTTCTGCCAGGGACTGATTCGGGAAACCCCTGCCTATAGCTCAGTACACACTCACCCAAAACAGGAGTAAAACTGTTTAACTGGTTTATGGATATGCAGCAGAAATGAAGTGTATTTAAAGAAACAACATGCAATACAGGTAACGGTGCTCTATAAAAATCATATACACATCACAACCTAATTCTTTCCCAACCCTGCAAATATAACGTAGCAGGGTTCCCCTTTTCTTGTATTAACCCAGTCCAAACGTTGGGGCCCAGTTGCCGTGGATGTTGGCGCGCAAATTTATAACCGTTGGTGTACTTAGATGCTCACGAAGGTAAATAGTCTGGGGCGTAGTGTACTCACTGTAACGGGCTGGTTGAACCACAAGTCTCGAAAAGGGGCACTCACGGTGCGTCTCCACCGGTGGTAGTTTTCCCTGGACCCCAACTGGGGGCGGCAGGATTCAGGCCTTTATACGGTGGGAGTGCCGGTAGAACTCTCCGAGTCCTTAATGTTGCTTGCTTCACCTGATGACCGGGCTGCGCTCTCTCCAGATTCGCAGGTATATCAGAGGGGACGGGAACGCTCCGCTCTTTAGAGGAATACAAGTCCACAGCGCTCCATCTTTTACATGAACCATCCGCTCTCTCACTTTCTTTCACTTCCTCTCCAGCTCCCTCCCCCAAGTTCCTCCTCCCTCCTATCCCTCCAAGCTGTGTCATCTGACTGAAACAAGGGTCCATGGGAATTGTAGTCCCCCGCAGCTCAGGGAAAAAACCATTAATGTCTGAAGCTGCAAAACTCTTCTTAGTGTCTGTAAATCCCAGTATACCAGTAGCTGCTCTGACAGTTCCATGTGCAGGTGTTACATGTATATGCCTTGCATAGTTGCAGTTATGTTCTAACTACCTTCTTATCTGTTTTGCGATGGAACCGTTCACTCTAATGAAACAGATGAAGTCACTTTGGGCACCATTTAGCTTTTGTTCTAGCAGAGTCCCTTTTGTGTTTGGGAGTGGGGGTGTCATGAACTGGGGGTGGTGTGGTTGCCCCCACTTGTCAGGGATTTATTATATCCCACTTTCCAGTTCCGGTTTAGGAACTTGCAGCTCTCTGGTGCTCCCCTTACCCTCAGGTCAGTCAGGGAACTACGCCTAGGAAAAGTAGTCACCAGAAAGGCTGCCTTGCCGTGTACTGGCTATTTGGCTCTCTGCAGTGAGGGCAGTATGTGTGTCCCCAGTCTCAGGCAGGTAATACACACATATATACCCTCCGTTCCATCACTGGCAGAGTCTCCCAGATACCCAGAACACTTTGCTCCTACCAGCTACAAAACTAGTAAATTTTATAGATTTACTCCAGAAAATATAGGCAGTGTTTACAAAAATCTAAAAGATGTTACAAACAAAGACAAGATACAGTATATACAGGCAATTACAAAATAACAGGGATTAAAATATGAAACTTACAGATCTCAGTCAATGGCACGCCATGTGGAGGAGAGGAGGGGAGCCTTCCCCAAGGGTCGATCAGCACAGCTTCCTAGCTGGCACCCCGAGCAACTGACAACTTCCTAAGTGGGCATCATAGACTTATACTTTCTCTTTGCTGACCTCACTGGGTGGGCGGAGCTATGGAATGCACTCTCCTTTTGAAAGTTACTAAAAAAGTTATGAGAGCCATAACTCGGGGTGGAAACCTAGTAGAGTGATGGCAGGACTATCATAGGTCTGTCTTCTTACAAAATTATCTTTCATTTGAGACTAAACATCGTATCTCTAAGTATCACGGGGAAGCATATACCCATTTCTCAGTTTCTGGTGAGATTCCAAATATATGTTTCCTGCCTCTATGCCTAATCTGCGTTATTATATTCCAGTTTGAATGAACAAAGAAAACATGTGCTTAAGGAACTGTTTTTAACCATTTAGGGTCGTAAACTGCTCCTTATGTTGCCGGTGTGGTATTCGCAGGTACGCGGGATGCAGTGACGAGTCGGAGACGGAGCAAGCTTAAACTGAACCTTTATATGAGGGTTATAGGAGTAACTAGTAAGCTGACAGTAATTGACCTCGCAGGGAAAGTATACAATACACAAGTAAAGGAGCAAACAGCTATTAGGCAGGTGCCAACGACTATAGGGCCGCGATAGGACTGTCTAAATGTCCTAGAACTATAATTAACAGTTAACGGTGTGCCACTTATCCTTCTCTGACGTCCTGCAGAGCTGCTGTCCGGAAGGTGTCTGTTCGGCGTCTCAGCAGCTGGGCCCAGCCGACTGGGAGCTGTTGTAGGCTTCGGTCGTTCTTACACCCAGATGCAGATGGGGCGCAACAGGCCCGGGAGAAATTCCCTGCCGTAGAGACTGCCCCTCTCAGAGGGGAGATGGCGGCAGGCGCGGACCCTGCCATGCAGGCCACAGCCGCGTGCTGGAGCGTTACAGTAGCGGCTGCGGATGGCATCGTACAAGCCGCGGCCGAAGACTGGAATGAGGCGATGGCGGCCGTGGATGGCGGAGCACGGGCCGCAACCGCGGGCTGGAACTGGGCAGTGGCAGTCGCGGCTGGAGACGTACAGGTCGCAACTGCGGGCTGGAGTGAGGCAGTGGCGGTCGCGGCTGGAGATGTACAGGCCGCAACCGCGGGCAGGAGAGAGGTGGTGGCGGTCGCGGCTGGAGACGTACAGGCCGCAACCGCGGACTGGAGTGGGGCAGTGACGGCCGTGGGTGGCAGAGCTCTCCCGCCTCTTCGCTCTGCTCGGGGGATCGTCCTCTCCCCGAGCCACGAGAGGCCCTGTACTCCCTCACGCGTGGCCACTGGCCTTGTCTTGTTCTGCAATTCCCGTCAGGTTTCCCCTTCTTGCCTCTCGTCTCCCTCTGCGCCAAGTGCCCCCTGCTGGTCTCCTGTTCTCCTTTTATAGTCGCCCCGCCCCCGTACCTTCCAGAACAGTCTCTGGTTCGTCTTGCAGTTTCTTCCCCTGGGAACCTTCCCCCTCGGAACTTAAGTGACAGCCTCCTTGGTTCCGGCCTGGCCACACAGCGGGGCCTCTCCTACACCGGCATACCACAGTCTCACATTACACAAAGCTGGAGTAGCTAGAGGAAGGGGGGAGGAAAGCTGCAAGAGGGATCATTCACATAACTGCAGCCGATAAATCTGTATGTGTGATGGAACCATGGAAAATTTTTCTGACAGGGGGTATGCACAAATCTATGATTAACCGTGCTTTTGTCAACCCTAAAAAGACAGACATCATAAGAAAAATGGCCAATTAGAATCCAAAGTGACTCCGTCTGCCTCATTGTACTGATTTTTTCCATCAAGGGTTCCACTGAATCACTTTTTTTGGAGAGTTAGCTGCAAACCCTGACACAGCTTGAACAAGACCACACAGGTCGAAAAGTTGCTGATGTTGTTATATGGAGGAATAAAGAACTTATATATGAAAATTCCTAAGAAGCGCGGCCTTCAATTGGTTTTGCAGCTTGTATGTGACTTGTCATGAAGCGAGGAGTGAGAGCTGGAGAAGCAGGAAGAAGTAAATGACATATCATATACTACAGTAGCTATGAGGCTATGTGCACACGTTGCGGAATTGCCATGGAAATTTCCGCGGCAATTCCGAACCTCCCTGCCGCGGGAAATCTGCATATTATAGGTATGCGTATTCCCGCTAAAAACTAGCGTTTTGCAAGCGTAATTAGCTTGCAGAATGCTAGCGTTTTACAAGCGATCTGACAGGTTGGTCACATGAGTCAAACAAGTGTTTGACTCGTGTGACCAACTTTTTACTATTGATGCCGCCTATGTCGCATCAATAGTAAAAAGATCTAATGTAAAAATAATAAAAAATAGTGATATTCTCACCCTCCGGCGGCCCCCGCAGCTTTCCCGCCTCTCAGCGACGCTCCCGGCCAATCCCGTTCCCAGGAGTCCTTTGCGACAATCACCCCGATGACGTAGCATCACGCGAGACCACTACGTCATCTGGGTGATCTCGCAAAGGACTCCTGGGAACGGGAGAGTCGCTGAGAGGCGGGAAAGCTGCGGGGCCGCCGGAAGGTGAGAATATCATTATTTTTTATTTTAATTATTGTTTTTACATGGATATGGTACCCAGGGCCTGGAGGAGAGTCTCCTCTCCTCCAGGCCCTGGGTACCATCCGCACATGAACCACTTACTTTGCGCATGGTGGGCACAGCCACATGCGGAAAGTAATTGGTTCAATGCATTCCTATGGCGGCGGAATCGCCGCGGTTCCTCAAAAAAGAATGAGCATGCTGCGGATTCTCCCGCGATGCGATTCCGCCGCGGAAAAACCCGCAGCATGTGCACAACATTGCGGAATCTCATAGGTCATAATGAGTTGTATTGTGCATGCGGTTCTTCCACGGTTTTGCGGCGTTTCCGCCGCGAAAAACTGCGGCAAAACCGCTAGGAATCCGCAACGTGTGCACATAGCCTGAATGTGCAGCCAGAAAGTGGAGAACAAGAGTGAGGCTAAGTTCACACGTTCAGGAATATTTGCGTTTTTTTCGCATTTTTTCCGCGGTAAAAACGCGAAAAAAAACGCAAGCATTAAGCATCCTATACATGTTAATGGATTCCGCATGTTTTGGCCACATGTTCGTGGAAAAAATAGCAACATGTTCATTAATTTTGCGTAATCTCAGCGGAATCGCCGCCATAGGAATGCATTGAACCGCTTACTTTCCGCATGTGGCTATGCGGAATGTAAGCGGTTCATGTGCGA
>JARQOD010012742.1:0-18380 GCA_033576555.1 Oophaga sylvatica | reverse complement strand
TATGAATTATAAACCTTAATATACAATACAAGTGGGATAAAAGAAGATCTCTTTCCTTGTGGGAGGTAAATGATTGCCCTTCTTTTTTACAAATGGGCAAGAGATGTAAAGATTACCTGTTTTAGCCCAGTCGCCCACACTACATAGCAGCCACAATCCTAAAATCTATGGTACAAGCACCTTTTGTTTTGGTTAAGAAGTAGGGGACTGATCAAATCACTATGATACTTTGGATCCACGTGTTTGTATGATCTCCACTGCCTAATAGTGGGTTATACTCACCCTCTCCAGTTGTAGCTTGAACACTTGATCCCACGTGTCTCGTCCTTCTGTCTTCCAAAAAAGTCTGCCCGCCCAACCAATTATCCGACGTAAGACAACGCTGATCTCGTCAAGGAGCACATAATGCGGGACGTGAAATTAATGGTATACAGATATGCGGGAATATATACAAGCTATAAATAATGAGAAAAGAGATATAAATAAAATATACCCCCTAAAATTCTTTTCTTTCCCATATCAAGTGAGTTCAATACAGAACATGCCCAGACATTTTTTGGAGGAAACCCTTTAAATTTTTGAGTATCCTAAACGCTGGCAAAAGTAAGACAAAATTAGTGTGAAGCCTAGACCTCCGTATGGGGCTTCCGTTATTCCAGGGGTCAAATGCTTATGACTTGACTATAGATAAGCATGGGCAATAATGTAAGATCTGTGCCTCTTGGGACCCCTACTGGGGTGAGCTGGTTAACCCTTTTCTATTTATCCCCAAAGTACTACTCTACCTAAAGCCATACCCGCGTCATCTGATGCCTGCCACTGCGATACTTGTGCCGGAAGCCAGACCAGCAGTACTTTAACCCTGAAGCTACACCGTGGTACCTGTGTCTGAAGCCCCTCCAGTGTTACTTGAACCTGAAGCCCACAGGTGGTACGTAAACCCTGAAGCCACACCGGTGGTACCTGAAGCTGCACCGGTGGTACCTGAACCCTGAGCTTTACTGGCAATACTTGAACCCTGAACTGCAACGGCGGTACATGAACCTGCGCCGCATTGGCTGTACCTGAAGCCGCATCGGCAGGTACTTGAACCCTGAAGCCGTACTGGCAGTACCTGAACCTGAAGCTGCATCGGCAGTATCTTCAACCATGAAGCTACACTGGCGGTACGTGAACCTTGAAGCCGCACTGGCGGTACCTGGACTCAAAAGCTACACCGGCGGTATCCGAACCAGTAAACCGTTCCATTAGTACTAGAAACCGCACATGGTCAGTCCTGGTTAGTGTTCCAGAGTCCGCAGTGTCGGAGCCGTTCCAAAGATCCAAATTCGCCCTGTCTGTGACTCTGTGTCAGTATCCGTTCTGCCCAAGGATCCAACCCTATGTAGTCTGAGTGGAGTCTGAACCCTGTTCTGCCAATGACTCTAAGCCCAGTCTGTGTCAGCATACCTGACCCCTCGAGTCAGCAGCTGCAGTACAAGGGACTGCCTCGGAGTGGTACCTGGCGGCTCCCTGCAGCTCAAGCCTGACTCCACCTTTCAGGAGCTCCTGTGAACACGATGTAGCCACTTAGCTGCGCCCCTCCTAAGTGAGCCCGACCTCGTGGCACAGTGGGTCCATGAACCTGTGTATCACGTGCGAATGCTCCATTGCATTGCTGACATCCGTAGTGTATGGCGTGGGCGCCAAGCCAGGGTCAGGTTTGTATACATATGAAAAAATATGCAAAAATATTCAAGATATGTCAAGGTAGTTGATACTTACTGGAGAAATCATCACTACGGCTCAGGCTGGATGCTCGTGAGTACATACTCCGTGACTTTTCTCGCTTTCAGTGTCCTACCCTCTAGGGGATTATTTCCAGGTAACCAGACAGGAGAACTTTTTGTACGTCCTGGAACAGAGTCAAAAAGGGTCTGTGCACCCCAAGAGCCGGACCTGTAGCACCCCTGCAAAAAAATGTAAAGACATAGACATTTTTTTTTTTGCATCAAATTTTCATGTGGTTTTTTAATGTTGTAAATAAGTGTTATTTTCCTCTTGGATAAAAGTAGAAAAACACTGAAATCTTTAACATTCCGTGCTATCAGTGTACGATGGTAATACAACATGGCCAGTGTAATATTTCCCATAGACTACCTCTGACTTCTGGGGACAGAGCAGTTTCTCGCTCTGGTTAATAGAGAGCAACCTGTGAAGTTGACCTAAACTCTTTTAAATCCATATACGACCCTTTTAAACAGGATCTGTCATTTGCCATAAATACGTCATTTATTTTTGCCTTTTTTTCAAATCCTGTTGTTCTCCTGAATCTGGTGTTGTTTTTCGCCTCTCTGATCGTGGGATATGACCTCTTCTTCCCAGTGCATAAATCAACATTTTCTAGCTAAGTGGGCATGGTTCTCAGATCTTATCTATGGGAGTCTTCTTGACGCCCAGTTGGCTAACAAGACTAAATTTGCATACAGTGAAGAGGAGGCCATATCTCAGGAATGGAGAGGCGCAAGAACAAAAGAAAGGCAATGCTGGATACAGGAGAACAGCGGCATTTACACCAAGAAAGAAAAATTACATATTAATGACAGGTCCCTTTAAAATTGTCCTTTAATTTCTGGTTCTCTGAGCATGCTACTACACAACAGATCTCATATTGTACAAGGGTTTATTGTAACATATTATTATGAAACTGTCACTGTACACATATAATAATACACACAATCCCCATCATATAAATGGAAACAGGACAGAAGAAGGTCATGATAAAAAGGTCAATTTTATTGAAAAATTCAAAGAGTAAAATCAAGAAACAGAACCAAACAGGAACGGGAAACCAGAAAATGAAACCAGAAGACAGTGATGTGCCCCCATTGAGGAAGCATTTGCGAAACTGCGCTGTCGGGGTGAGGACGCACACCAGCCAGGCAGACATCATTACCACGGGTAATTCAGACACCTCAGCTTACCTTGCCATATTCTATTGCAGTGACGCACTTTATTTTGACTCCCCATAGCGCTCCATGTTATTTCATCTGATGTACTTTCCAAGCGCTTCATGAGTTTGTTTGTTAAACTTTGTATTGCAGCATCATATGCACTGTGCACTTTAGATTGATTTTCACAGCACTCTATATTATTTCTATCTAAGACATTGTCTATGCGCTGGGCTGCATATTTACACATGTGTATACATTACAGATTCTTTACACTATGCAAACCATCTAGCTTATACATTGTGATTTTTGGAGGAGTCAATTCATTATTTTGGTATTCATTACTACTAGCATGTGTGCAGCTATATACTTATCTATGACATGCCACTAACTCCAATTTGTTTTGGGGCTATACATATATGCACTTTGCACTTTAATAAGATATGTTTTATTTATAATAAGATATCTGCAGCACATAAATGGTAATCTACTGATATTTACATCATTGTCACTCTTTAATATAGCTGGATCATTATTTTCACAGTATTTTTAGAATTTTTTTGATCTGCAATTCTGCACTATGACGTTGTGGTTTACCATTGATTACACCTGAGAGTGTTTAACCTGAATCACATCTTTGTCTTCTGGTTTCATTTTCTGGTGTGCGTCCCTGTTTGGTTCTGTTTCTTGATTTTACTCTTTGAATTTTTCTATAAAATTGACCTTTTATCATTACCTTCTTCTGTCCTTGTTTCCATTTATATGATGGGGATTGTGTGTATTATTATTTGTCATTTGGACTTTTTTTGATCATTATTGCTTGATTGTGGTAACACACTGTACACATATGTAGTCATCCAGTTACCTGTGAGGGGTGCAGACTTGGAGAGGTTGCTGTATGGAGAGGCTGGTGATGGAGCACCCAGTCTTGTTGGAGAAACACACATGGCCATCTCTTCTCGCAGAAGGCATCTCTTAGGGTGGTCATGAGGTAGGTCCTCGAGGCACCTATGTAGAGACTGCGTCAAGAGATCCAGTCTCTGCCGAGACTCCACAAGGCGAGCCTGCACTAGTGACCAGAGAAGATATTAGTGTTGGTTAACCACAGTAAAGACATAGGTGAAATATGGCCCCATGTCCAATCAGTAGGGTTGTATTCCCAGGCATTTGTTAGAATATTGAGGCATTGGCACTAGGAAGGCAATGCATGACTTGATAATGGGCAACATAGTTGGTCCACCATAGCCAATGGTCAACCATGAAGATATCTCAGCCCACCATAGTCAACGGTCAACCATGAAGATACCTCAGCCCACCATAGTCAATGGTCAACCATGAAGATACCTCAACCCACCATAGTCAATGGCCAACCATGAAGATACCTCAGCCCACCATAGTCAATGGTCAACCATGAAGATATCTCGGCCACCATTGTCAATGGTTCAACCATGAAGATACCTCAAGCCCATCATAGTCAATGGTCAACCATGAAGATACCTCAGCCCACAAGTCAATAGTCACCCATGAAGATACCTCAGCCCACTATAGTCAATGGTCAACCACAAAGATACTTAGAAAAAAACTAAGAGGAGTCAACAAAGGCAGCTGAGAGTTACAGCAGTTGGACTGCTGGTCTAGCATTCCTGGCATATCCTTATTGGTGGCCCTTTCTCATAGAGCGTTGCATTTACAATTGTCTGGGTTGCTGAGCTCGCAACTCCAGCAACCTTTATATGTTCAGTGTCTTCACAAAGGTTTTTTTTGTTTGATTATTAATTTTGGAGCTTTGCCAAAACACTGTACAATTATCTGATGTTAAAAAAGCTAATTCTCCGGGAATGCAGCACATGACATTGTATGAGGTCAGCTAAGCTCCGAGGCACGTGAGTGTCTATATACAATTGGTTCCAGTTGTAAGCAGAAGGATTGTGAGTGCAGCTCTGGATTATAATGCAGGCTGTAACTCAGGATCAGTTCAGCATAAGTAAAGCAATGATTTATAAAGTTACTTTACAAGCTATGTAGTCCTAAATATAGATCCTACATGGCAAGAGGATCTTGAGTTACGCATGATGAAGCGATATGGAAAGTGCATCCATATTCTGCTGGCTGCCTTGTAGAACAGCAGAGCTGTCCTGAAGCACTTTGTTTGAGAGCTGGTAGAAATGTTGTTTTTCTACATCAGACTGCACTACAGTGGCCGGAGTACACGAACACCCCATTGGGAAAGACCATACAAATTGGCAGTGAATAAGAAGCCCCATATCTTGAAACAGTATGGCGAATATTAAAAAAGCAACAAAAAAACGGCGTACCAGGTGAATAAAATAAAACCAAAAACTGCAAACTTTTGACCTGGTGACAGGTTTTCTTTAAGCACTGTCGAGATTTAAGAGACATTTTCCATATTTGCAACCTCATACTGTACAGGGTGATTCACTCTTTACTGTACCTGGAAAATTGCTGTAATCTCTAAAAGAGACGGTCGTACATATTTTGGTTCATGAGAAAGAGAGTGCAACGAACCTTAGCGACAGCAACAAGAAACGTCCTGATGCCGAGTGGCCTCGCCGACTTGTAGCCCTACTGATCGTCTCCACTATGAGGTAGACTTGTTGCATCCCTTTCTGCTCATTGGTAGTTTATCTGTGCTGTTTGCCTTTTATTCCTGCCGAATTTCTTCTTCATTTCTTAACAATGTACAGATACAAAATCCCTAACCTTGCCACAGTCTTCATCCCTACTCTCACACACCTCTTCAACCTTTCACTTACAAATGGTGTCTTTCCTTCATCCTTCAAACATGCTTCAATCACCCCGATCCTCAAAAAGCCCTCCCTCGACCCATCCTCAGCGTCTAGCTATCGCCCGATATCTCTTCTCCCCTTCGCCTCAAAACTACTGGAACAGCATGTCCATCTTGACCTGTCCTCCCACCTCTCCTCCTGTTCCCTCTTTGACCGGTTACAATCAGGCTTTCGACCGCATCACTCAACTGAAACTGCCCTAACTAAAGTCACTAACGACCTGCTAACCGCCAAGAGCAAGCGACACTACTCTGTCCTCCTTCTCCTGGACCTGTCTTCTGCCTTTGACACCGTAGACCATTCCCTCCTCCTACAGATTCTCTCATCTCTTGGCATCACAGACTTGGCCCTATCCTGGATCTCATCATACCTAACAGACCGAACATTTAGTGTCTCCCTCTCACACACCACCTCCTCACCTCGCCCCCTGTCTGTCGGTGTTCCCCAAGGCTCAGTCCTAGGACCCTACTCTTCTCCATCTACACCTTCGGCCTGGGACAGCTCATAGAATCCCACGGCTTGCAGTATCACCTCTACGCCGATGACACGCAGATCTACCTATCTGGACCTGACCTCACCTCCCTACTGACCAAAATCCCACAGTGTCTGTCTGCTATCTCAGCCTTCTTTTCTGCTCGCTTTCTCAAACTGAACATGGACAAAACAGAATTCATCATCTTTCCCCCACCTCATTCTACCCCTCCACCAGGCCTATCCATCAATGTCAATGGCTGCTCGCTTTCCCCAGTCCCACATGCTCGGTGCCTTGGGGTGATCATCGACTCTGCCTCTCTTTCAAACCACATATCCAAGCCCTCGCCACCTCCTGCCGCCTCAAACTCAAAAATATTTCCCGGATCCGCTCATTCCTCAACCATGAAACCACAAAAACACTAGTGCACGCCCTTATCATCTCCCGCCTCGACTACTGCAACCTCCTACTGTCTGGCCTCCCTCTAGCACTCTGGCACCACTCCAGTCCATCCTACACTCTGCTGCACGACTAATCCACCTGTCTTCCCGCTATTCATCTGCCTCCCCACTATGCCAGGCCCTTCACTGGCTTCCTATTGCCCAGAGGCTCCAGTTCAAAACCTTAACCATGACATACAAAGCCATCCACAACCTTTCTCCTCCATACATCTGTGACATGGTCTCCCGCTACCTACCCACACGCAACCTTCGATCCTCTCAAGATCTCCTTCTCGACTCCCCCCTCATCTCTTCTTCCCACAACCGCATACAAGACTTCTCCCGGGCTTCCCCCATACTCTGGAACTCTCTGCCGCAAAACATCAGACTTTCACCAACAACGGAGACCTTCAAGAAAAACCTGAAGACCCACCTGTTCCGACAAGCCTACAACCTGCAATGATCCTCAGTGTACTGAACCATCGCACAACCAGCTCTACCCTCTCCTAGTGTATTCTCACCCATCCCTGTAGACTGTGAGCCCTCGCGGGCAGGGTCCTCTCTCCTTCTGTACTTATGCGTCCCTTGTCTAGCACATGTTTATTGTATCTGTCTATATTTTTCCCTTTTCATATGTAAAGCGCCATGGAATAAATGGCGCTATATAAATATATAATAATAATAATAATAATACACTTTGGAGGAGTGTGTTTTCATTGGGAAAACTTAATGGAAAACAGTCCTTAAAGGGATTCTGTCACCCCATTTTTCGACTATAAGCTGCGGCCACCGCAATCAGGGGCTTATCTACAGTATTCAGTAATGCTGTAGATAAGCCCCCAATGTCACCTGAAAAAGAAGAAAAACGAGTTATATTATACTCACCCGGGGGTCCGGTCCTATGGGCGTCGCGGTCCAGGTCCGGCGCCTCCCATCTTCTGGCAAAGACGTCCTCTTCCTTGCTTCCCGTCGCGGCTCCTGCGTAGGCGCACTGATCTGCCCTGTTGAGGGCAGCGTAAAGTACTGCAGTGCGCAGGCGCCGGACCTCTAAGACCTTTCCCGGCACCTGCGCACTGCAGTTCTCTGCTCCGCCGGAGCCGCGATGGGAAGAAAAGAAGAGGACGTCTTTGCTAGAAGATGGGAGGCGCCGGACCGGACTGCGACGCCCATCAGACCAGGACCCTAGACTGCCCCTGGGTGAGTGTAATATAACTCGCTTTTCTTCTCTTTCAGGTGACATCGGGGGCTTATCTACAGCATTATAGAATGCTGTAGATAAGCCCCTGATGGCGGTGGCCGCAGCTTATAGTCGAAAAATGGGGTGACAGAATCCCTTTAAAGAGGTGCCAAAATGAGTTTCTAAAGAAGTTTGGAGGTCGAAATCCGCCATCCATACTGTATATTCTGTCATTGGTGAATAAGCTGAAATGTACAGGAACATTACTGGATAGGCATGATGGCGGATGTTCAAAAAAAGTAAGGAAACAGTTGAAGATGACAAACAGCGACTTCTGGCATCTCCACGTAAATCGTTGCACAGGCTTTCCCCAGGAGACAGGCATGTCGTATTCCACATGTCAACGAGCGGCCAAGAAAGTCGTGTTCGTCCGCACAGAGACACTGTACTGATTTAACATAGCAGGATATTTTCTTTTGGGGTCATTTGAGGGGTCGGGTGCATAGTAACAAGCTATGAACATTACAGGCACTTCGAGAGAACATAGAGCGAGAAATTCAGGCTATGACCCCAGACATCCTGCCGAATACATTCAACAATATGGAGTGTCGTGTGCAGATGTGCTTGGATCTGAATGGTGGATATTTTCAATACCAAAAATATCAGTTTGTCATGAACCAAGGTATGTACAGTCCAAATTTCAGTACAATAGATCATCTCTTTTAGAAGTTATAGAAATGTTTCAGAGTAAAGTATCGAGTGAATCACCCTGTACAATATATATGGGGTCTGGGTTGTACTTCAAGGACTATGAATGGCATCATCAGAGGAATTAACTACATGTCATATCTAAATATGACTTAAAAGGTTGAGCTTACCCTTGTTTCCCTCTTATGTGTGGTTTTTAGTCTGGCAATGTCATATTTTCTCAGCGACACTATATAGTGACAGCAAAGAGCATGTACAGCTGAAAATATATGGGAAGGAGAAACCACATGAAAAGTAATTGCTCCAGTATGGCTCATTAAACTGAGGCCCACAGCAGTCAAGTTGGTGGTTCTGAACTTACTGGAAGCTACTTTTGTGGTCAACCATTTAATTGTTCACTGGAACTATTTCAATAAAATGTCTTTTATTCACACCTCATTGACCGCACTCTTGTCCTGAGCCTTGACACCTCCCAGCATCCTCAAGGCATTCTCTGCTCCTTCGGACACTGCCCGCTCGATCCGATAGTGGTGTCTCAGCTCCTCGATGTGCATTTCAGTGTGTGATAATTCAGAAGTGCCTAGGCAGAAAATCATCATACAATTAGAATAATCTTTTATATACTGAAGGCTCCCATACACTTTAGGTTACAGGGGTTGTACCAAGATTGAAAGTTATCCCCTATCCGTAGGGGGTCCGACGGCTTGGACAACCACCAATCCTGAGGATGAAACTCTGAAGAGTTCTGTGAGAATACAGCCTAGGTCAGATATGAATCCACCTCTGCTCTATTCAGAGTCTATGGGACTGCCGGGAATAAGAGAGTACATAATGGTTCCAAAGAGAAAGAATAAAGCGCCATGTTCTAAGGATTGCGGGGTATCTCCAGTGGTCGGACCCCAGCGATTGTGAATTTATAACTTCCCAACTTGATGCAACCCCTTTACAGTTGGCCAAATATGGTGATTTTTGTGGGACTAGTAGACCACCCATTGTGTATGGGAACCACTCTACAGATGATTTAAGGGGAGAATAGGATCGGGCAGTGTGAACTCTACTTCTGATCCTATACTTTCCAAGGTATCTACAATGGCACCAGTTTAGGCTGGCAGCAGCCTACTACACTCTCCCCATAGAGATCACAAGAACGCTCAGTTGAGCTAAGTATGGGTGCAAAGGCGAGTTCACCGCAATGAAATTCTCCCTGTGAACTGTGATGAACTCACCTCTGCACCGTGAGACTTTTTCTCACTGTGTTAGTGGGGATCTCACCGAGGTCGCCGCAGTTCAGGGTCCCAGCTGGGGACGCAGCCTCAGTGACTGGAGGTAACCACGATGACGTCACCGCTAGTCACTGATGCTGCTCATTCCTCGGTGATTCTCAGCCTGGACGGTTGCATCTTGGCACCGTCCAGGTTGAAAACTATTTATCCCCCAGACATGAATTATGGTGTGGGACAGAACGATGGACAGGTGAGGGATATCATTGTTTTTTATTTTATTACCAAAGATGAGGGCTTCGGTGGAATTAGGCGTTAAGTGAGTATAACTGTGTTTGTTATTTTTAAATAAAAATGGAAAACTGTGTTTTTGTTTTATTTCAAATAAAAGGCTTTATACTTGCTGTGTCTTTATTTACCATATACAGTGAAGAAAATAATTTTTAGATCCCTTACTGATTTCGTAAATTTGCCCACTGACAAAGACATGAACAGTCTATAATTTTAAGGGTGGGTTAATTTTAACATTAAGAGATAGAAGATCAAAAATAAAATCCAGAAAATCACATTGTATAAATTATATAAATTTATTTGCATTTTGCAGTGAGAAATAAGAATTTGATCCCCTACCAACCATTAAGAGTTCTGGCTCCTACAGACCAGTTAGACGCTCCTAATCAACTCATTACCTGCATTAAAGACAACTGTCTTACATGGTCACCTTAATAACAGACTCCTGTCCACAGACTCAATTAATCAGTCAGACTCTAACCTCTACAACATTGGCAAGACCAAAGAGATTTATAAGGATGTCAGGGACAAGATCATAGAGCTGCACAAAGCTGGAATGGGCTACAAAACCATAAGTAAGACGCTGGGTGAGAATGAGACAACTGTTGGTGCAATAGTAAGAAAATGGAAGAAATACAAAATGACTGTCAATCGACATCGATCTGGGGCACCATGCAAAATCTCACCTCATAGGGTATCCTTGATCATGAGGAAGGTGAGAGATCAGCGTAAAACTACACGGGGAAAACTTGTTAATGATCTCAAGGCAGCTGGGACCACAGTTACCAAGAAAACCATTGGTAACACATTACGCCGTAAAGGTTTAAAATCCTGCAGTGCCCACAAGGTCCCGCTGCTCAAGAAGGCACATGTGCAGGCCCATCTGAAGTTTGCCAATGAACACCTGGATGATTCTGTGAGTGATTGGGAGAAGGTGCTGTGGTCAGAAGAGACAAAAATTGAGCTCTTTGGCATTAACTCAACTCGCCGTGTTTGGAGGAAGAGAAATGTTGCCTATGACCCAAAGAACACCTCCCCACTGTCAAGCATGCAGGTGGAAACATTATGTTTTTGGGGTGTTTCTCTGCTAAGGGCACAGAACTACTTCACCGCATCAATGGGAGAATGGATGGAGCCATGTACCGTAAAATCCTGAGTGACAACCTCCTTCCCTCCGCCAGGACATTAAAAATGGGTCGTGGCTGGGTCTTCCTGCAAGACAATGACCTAAAACATACAGCCAATGTAACAAAGGAGTGGCTCAAAAAGAAGCACAATAAGGTCATGGAGTGGCCTAGCCAGTCTCCAGACCTTAATCCCATAGAAAACTTATGGAAGGAGTTGAAGCTCCGAGTTGCCAAGCGACAGCCTCAAAATCTTAATGATTTAGAGATGATCTGCAAAGAGGAGTGGAGCAAAATTCCTCCTGACATGTGTGCACAAACCTCATCATCAACTGCAAAATACTTCTGAAAAACAGATATAGGGATTTGCTTAATAGGCACTCCCAAATCAAATATAAATCCAAAAAAGCAAGGAAGCATAACATGCCATAAAAAATTAAATTTTATTATAGAAAAATATATAAGCAACAATGCAGAAAGATTAAAAAAGTAGGGACAATAATACAAATAGAAGCCGCATACAAATCAGGATATAGTAGTAATGGTTAAATATTGCACAAATAACATTGGGGACTGGAGAAAATCTTTTTTTCTTTTTTCTTTTTTTATTTCTTTTTCAAAGAGAGATATATGAATAAATATCTCCCAAGAAGATTTATAAGCAAGTGCTTTAACCCCTTAAGGACAGAGCCATTTTGCAGCTTAATGACCGGGCCAATTTTTACAATTCTGACCACTGTCACTTTATGAGGTTATAACTCTGGAACGCTTTAACGAATCCCGCTGATTCTGAGATTGTTTTTTCGTGACATATTGTACTTCACGTTAGTGGTAAAATTTCTTTGATATGACTTGTGTTTATTTATGAAAAAAACGGAAATATGGCGAAAATTTTGAAAATTTAACAATTTTCAAACTTTAAATTTTTATGCCCTTAAATCAGAGAGATATGTCACACAAATTTCTTAATAAATAACATTTCCCACATGTCTACTTTACATCAGCACAATTTTGGGACCAAAATTTTTTTTTGTTACGAAGTTATAAGGGTTAAAAGTTGACCAGCGATTTCTCATTTTTACAACACCATTTTTTTTTTAGGGACCACATCACATTTGAAGTCACTTTGAGGGGTCTATATGATAGAAAATACCCAAAAGTGACACCATTCTAAAAACTGCACCCTCAAGGTGCTCAAAACCACATTCAAGAAGTTTATTAACCCTTCAAGTGCTTCACAGGAGCTGAAGCAATGTGGAAGGAAAAAATTGACATTTAACTTTTTTTGCAAAAGCTTTACTTCGGAACCAAGTTTTTTTATTTTCACAAGTGTTAAAAGAAAAAAATGAACCACAAAATTTGTTGTACAATTTCTTCTGAATACTTCGATACCCCATATGTGGGGGTAAACCACTTTTTGGGCGCGTGGCAGAGGTCGCAAGGGAAGGAGCGCCGTTTGACTTTTTCAACGCAGAATTGGCTGAATGCCATGTCGCGTTTAGATAGCCCCTGATGTGCCTAAACAGTGGAAACACCCCACAAGTGACCCCATTTTGGATACAAGACCCCTTAAGGAACTTATCTAGATGTGTGGTGAGAACTTTGAACCTCCAAGTGCTTCACACAAGTTTATAACCTAGAGCCGTGAAAAAAAAAAAAAAAATTTTTTCCACAAAAATGATCTTTTCACCCCAATTTTTAATTTCCCAAGGGTAATAAGACTGCAAAAGTTTTTGTGCAATTTGTCCTGAGCATGCTGATACCCCATATGGGGGGGGTAAACCACTTTTTGGGCGCACGGCAGAGGTCGCAAGGGAAGGAGCGCTGTTTGACTTTTTCAATGCAGAATTGGCTGGACGCCATGTCGCATTTGTAGAGGCCCTGATGTGTCTAAACAGTGGAAACCCCCCACAAGTGACCCCATTTTGGAAACTAGACCCCCTAAGGAACTTATCTAGATGTGTGGTGAGCACTTTGAACCTCCAAGTGATTCACACAAGTTTATAACGTAGAGCCGTGAAAATAAAAAATCATATTTTTTTCCACAAAAATGATCTTTTCACCCCAATTTTTATTTTCCCAAGGGTAACAAGACCCCAAAAGTTTTTGTGCAATTTGTCCTGAGCATGCCGATACCCCATATGTTGGGGTAAACCACTTTTTGGGCGCACGGCAGAGGTCGCAAGGGAAGGAGCTCCGTTTGACTTTTTCAACGCGGAATTGGCTGGACGCCATGTCGCATTTGTAGAGGCCCTGATGTGTCTAAACAGTGGAAACCCCCCACAAGTGACCCCATTTTGGAAACTATACCCCCTAAGGAACTTATCTAGATGTGTGGTGAGCACTTTGAAGCCCCAAGTGCTTCACAGAAGTTTATAACGCCCGGGCGTGAAAATAAAAAATCATATTTTTTCCACAAACCTGATCGTTTAGTCCCCAATTTTTTATTTTCACAAGGGTAACAGGAGAAATTGGACAACAAAAGTTGTTGTACAATTTGTCCTGAGTATGCTGATACCCCATATATGGGGGGGGACCACTGTTTGGGCGCACGGCAGGGCTTGGAATGGAAGCAGCACCGTTTGACTTTTTCAAACCAAAATTGGCTGGAATTGAGATTGGACACCATGTCGCGTTTGGAGAGCCCCTGATGCGCCTAAACAGTGGAAACCCCCCACAAGTAACACCATTTTGGAAACTAGACCACCTATGGAACTTATCTAGATCCGCTGTGAGCACTTTGAACCCCCAAGTGTTTCACAAAAGTTTATAATGCCTGGGTGTGAAAAAAAAAAAAAAAACAATTTTCCACAAAAATGATTTTTTAGTCCCAAATTTTTGATTTTTCACAAGGAAATTGGACCCCAAAAGTTGTTGTCCAATTTGTCCTGAGTACGCTGATACCAAATATGTGGGGGGGGGAAACTGTTTTGGCGCACAGCAGGGCTTGGAAAGGAAGTAATAACGTTTTGGAATGCAGACGTTGGTGGGGGTCATGTTCCGTTTGCAGTGCCCCAGATGAGCCTAAACAGTGGAAAACCCCCACAAGTGACCCCATTTTGGAAACTAGACCCCATAAGGAACTTATCTAGATCTGTGGTGAGCACTTTGAACCCCCAAGTGTTTCACAAAAGTTTATAATGCCTGGGTGTGAAAAAAAAAAAAAACAATTTTCCACAAAAATGATTTTTTAGTCCCAAATTTTTGATTTTTCACAAGGAAATTGGACCCCAAAAGTTGTTGTCCAATTTGTCCTGAGTACGCTGATACCAAATATGTGGGGGGGGGAAACTGTTTTGGCGCACAGCAGGGCTTGGAAAGGAAGTAATAACGTTTTGGAATGCAGACGTTGGTGGGGGTCATGTTCCGTTTGCAGTGCCCCAGATGAGCCTAAACAGTGGAAAACCCCCACAAGTGACCCCATTTTGGAAACTAGACCCCATAAGGAACTTATCTAGATCTGTGGTGAGCACTTTGAACCTCCAAGTGTTTCACAAAAGTTTATAATGCCTGGGTGTGAGAAAAAAAAAATCAATTTTCCACAAAAATGATTTTTTAGTCCCAAATTTTTGATTTTTCACAAGGAAATTGGACCCCAAAAGTTGTTGTCCAATTTGTCCTGAGTACGCTGATACCAAATATGTGGGGGGGGGAACTGTTTTGGCGCACAGCAGGGCTTGGAAAGGAAGTAATAACGTTTTGGAATGCAGACGTTGGTGGGGGTCATGTTCCGTTTGCAGTGCCCCAGATGAGCCTAAACAGTGGAAACCCCCACAAGTGACCCCATTTTGGAAACTAGACCCCTTAAGGAGCTTATCTAGATGTGTGGTGAGCACTTTGAACCCCTAGTGCTTCACAGAAATTTATAAACGCAGAGCCGTGAAAATAAAAAATCATTTTTTTTCTCAAAAATGATTTTTTTAGCCAGCTATTTTTTATTTTCCCAAGGGTAATCGGAGAAATTAGAACCCCAAAATTGGTGTGCAATTTGTCCTGAGTATGCTGATACCCCATGTGTTGGGGTAAACCACTGTTTGGGCGCACGGCAGGGCTCGGAAGGGAGGGAGCGCCATTTGACTTTTTGAACGCCACATCGTGTTTGGAGACCCCCTGATGTGCCTAAATAGTGGAAATCCCTCAATTCTAGCTCCAACCCTAATCCCAACACACCCCTAACCCTAATCCCAACCCTAATCCTAACCTAAATCCCAACCCTAATTCCAACCTAATTGTAACCCTAACCCTAATTCTAACCCTAATTATAACCCTAACCCTAAGGCTAGGTTCATTTTGCGTTTTACCAGCCCGTTCAACACATAGCGTTGACGGGCTGGTAATGGTATAGCATAACGCGATCGCATTATGCTATACCCGCTAGCGCAGAGGAATCAGCAGATGATTCATCTGCGCTAGCGGTGACGGAGCCCAAACGCTGCAGCCCGCGTCCGAGGCTCCGTCACTGAATGATGGCACGTCGCAAACGCATGCCGCTTTACGGCATGCGTCGCGATGCGCCCTCAAATGGGGGTGAATGGCAGCGTTAACGGACTGCGTTACACCGCGTTATACCGCTGTGTAACGCAGTCCGTCTAACGGACTGCCATAACGCAGTATGAACCCAGCCTAACCCTAACGCTAATTATAACCCTTACCCTAAGGCTGCTTTCACACTTCCGGCGGGCGCCTGTCGGCGCCCCGGCATTTTGCCGCAGCGCCGCATCAGAATACTTGATGCGCCGCCGGCGGTCGCATGCGGTTTTTTGCCGGATGGTTTCTGATGCCCGGAGACATCAGAAACCATCCGGCAAAAAACAAAAAACGTTACATGCAGCGTTTTGTCCGGCCGCCGCAATGCACATTTGCGCCGCATCCGGACAAAACCGCATGCAACGCATTGACATGCGGCGCCATCCGGCGCTAATGCAAGTCAATGCAAAAAAAACGCATGCGGCACATCAGATTTTCTGATGCGGCGCTGCGGCTAAATGCCGGGGGCGCCGTCAGGCGCACACCGGATGTGTGAAACCAGCCTAATGCTAACCCTAACCCTAATTATAACCTTAACCCTAATTATAACCCTAACCCTAACAGAAAAATGAAAATAAATATAATTTCTACTTTTTATTATATGTCCCTAACTAAGGGGGTGATAAATGGGGGGGTTATGTGCTGTTTTTTTTATTTTGATCACTGTGATAGTTTATCACAGTGATCAAAATGTACTTTTATGAGAATGAATGAAAAAAAATTTGAATCTGCCGCCAAGCAGATCGGCGGGCGCACTGCGCATGCGCCCGCCATTTTTTTTTTGCAGGGAGAAGAAGCCGGGATCCTGGGGCCTGCGGGAGGACGGAGGACACCGGTAAGTATATGGGGGGGGCGATCGGGGGACCCTCATTTTCTCCCCTCTGATGTGTGATCACATCAGAGGGGAGAGAAATCATTTTTTTTTTTTTTTTTTTTTGCGATCGCGGCTATGCTTGCATAGCCGCGATCGCAACACCGGGATCGGTGAATACCGACCCGGATCATGTTCTCTGGGGTCTCGGCTACCCCCGGTAGCCGAGACCCCAGAGAATATTTGCCCATCCCCCCACCAGCACAGCGGCACATAGCGGCGGGCGCACTGGGCATGCGCCCCCCATTGTCTTAACGGCGCCGGCACCGGGGGACACCGGAGGGCCCGGGGGCCACATGGATCTTATAGGGGGCCACATGGGGGTCCTGGGGACCCTTTTTCTCTGTCCTCTGATGTCCGATGACATCAGAGGACAGAGAAATTAAATGGCACAACTTTTTTTTTTTTTTTGTTGCGGTCGCCGTTATAGGGTTAATAACGGCGATCGCAACATCGGTGTCGGTAAAAACCGACCCGATTCATGTTCTCTGGGGTCTCGGCTACCCCGGTAGCCGAGACCCCGGAGAAAATGCGCCTCTGGGGGGCGCTATTCACTTTTTCCACAGCGCCGTTAATTAACGGCGCTGTGGTTTAAGTACCCTTAATGACCGCCGTTAAAAGGCGTATCGGCGGTCGTTAAGGGGTTAAGTAAATAGAAAAGCAAATATGCCAATAATAAGGTGCAAGTGCAAAGAGAAAATAAACATGGACATATAATGCTAGATTAACAAATCTCCAATGCTAATATAAAGTGCTAATGCATGAAAAAGACATATACCTGAGAGCGGCTAACACCCCGACGCGCGTTTCGCACTATAGCTTCCTCCAAGGGGAAGCCGCTCTCAGGTATATGTCTTTTTCATGCATTAGCACTTTATATTAGCATTGGAGATTTGTTAATCTAGCATTATATGTCCATGTTTATTTTCTCTTTGCACTTGCACCTTATTATTGGCATATTTGCTTTTCTATTTACTTAAAGCACTTGCTTATAAATCTTCTTGGGAGATATTTATTCATATATCTCTCTTTGAAAAAGAAATAAAAAAAGAAAAAAGAAAAAAAGATTTTTCTCCAGTCCCCAATGTTATTTGTGCAATATTTAACCATTACATTATCCTGATTTGTATGCTGCTTCTATTTGTATTATTGTCCCTACTTTTTTAATCTTTCTGCATTGTTGCTTATATTTTTTTCTATAATAAAATTTAATTTTTTATGGCATGTTATGCTTCCTTGCTTTTTTGGATTTATACAAAATACTTCTGACTGCTGTGCTTGCTGTGCTTGCCAACAAGGGTTTTGCCACCAAGTATTAAGTCTTGTTTGCCAGAGGAATCAAACACTTATTTCTCTTTGCAAAATTCAAATAAATTTATATCATTTATACAATGTGATTTTCTGGATTTTATTTTTTATATTCTGTCTCTCAGTGTTAAAATTAACCTATCCTTAAAATTATAGACTGTTCATGTCTTTGTCATTGGGCAAACTTACAGAATCAACAAGGGATCAAATAATTATCTCCTTCACTGTAAATAAAGGATTAGTAATGGATAGGTGTCTTATAGACGCCTCTTCATTGGTAAGACGTTGGCTTGATGTCACCGGACAATACAAAGGTGACATCAACCCCACAAATATGAACCTCACTTGCCACTGCTACAGGGCAAGTGAGAATGTTGTGAATGGGTTTGAGATGAGTTCTGAGCAGAGGCTCCCTCTGGTGGTTACAAGCGGTACTAGTGAGGATTGGGAATCAGGTGTTACTGATTGGTCTTATTTAAGGGAATCATTTTCCCATCAGGGTTGC
>JARQOD010012741.1:0-18398 GCA_033576555.1 Oophaga sylvatica | reverse complement strand
TAACATGGTGTAGTGTGACTGTACATGGTGGTATGGTAACATGGTGTAGTGTGAATGAACATGGTGTAGTGTGAATGTACATGGTGGTATGGTAACATGTTGTAGTGTGAATAAACATGGTGGTATGGTAACATGGTGTAGTGTGAATGAACATGGTGGTATGGTAACATGGTGTAGTGAGAGTGTACATGGTGGTACTGTAACATGGTGTAGTGTGACTGTACATTTATGTAAGATAACATGGTGTAGTGTGAGTGTACGTGGTGGTATGGTAACATGGTGTAGTGTGAGTGTACATGGTGGTATGGTAACATGGTGTAGTGTGAGTGTACATAGTGGTATGGTAACATGGTGTAGTGTGAGTGTACATGGTGATATGGCAACATGGTGTAGTGAGAGTACATGGTGGTATGGTAACATGGTGTAAAGTGAGTGTACATGGTGGTATGGTAACATGGTGTAGTGAAAGTGTACATGTTGGTATAGTAACATGGTGTAGTGTGGGTGTACATGGTGGTATGGTAACATGGTGTAGTGTGAATGTACATGGTGGTATGGTAACATGGTGTAGTGAGAGTGTACATGTTGGTATAGTAACATGGTGTAGTGAGAGTGTACAGTCATGGCCAAAAGTTTTGAGAATGACACAAATATTAATTTTTACAAAGTCTACTGCTTCACTTTTTCTAATAGCAATTTGCATATACTCCAGAATGTTATAAAGAGTGATCAGCTTAACAGCAATTACTTGCAAAGTCAATATTTGGCTAGAAAATGAACTTTATCCCCCAAAACACATTTCAACATCATTGCAGCCCTGCCTTAAAAGAACCAGCTAACCTCTTTTCAGTGATTGCTCCATTAACACAAGTGTGAGTGTTGATGAGGACATGGCTGGAGATCAATCTGTCATGATTAAGTAAGAATGACACCACTGGACACTTTAAAAGGAGGCTGGTGCTTGGCATCATTGTTTCTCTTCTGTTAACCATGGTTATCTCTAAAGAAACACGTGCAGTCATCATTGCAATGCACAAAAATGGCCTAACAGGGAAGAGTATCGCAGCTAGAAAGATTGCACCTCAGTCAACAATCTATCGCATCATCAAGAACTTCAAGGAGAGAGGTTCCATTGTTGCCAAAAAGGCTCCAGGGCGCCCAAGAAAGACCAGCAAGCGCCAGGACCGTCTCTTAAAATTGTTTCAGCTGCGGGATCGGGGTACCAGCAGTGCAGAGCTTGCTCAGGAATGGCAGCAGGCAGGTGTGAGTGCATCTGCACGCACTCTGAGGCGGAGACTCTTGGAGCAAGGCCTGGTCTCAAGGAGGGCAGCAAAGAAGCCACTTCTCTCCAGAAAAAACATCATGGACAGACTGATATTCTGCAAAAGGTACTGGCAGTGGACTGCTGAGGACTGGGGTAAAGTTATTTTCTCTGATGAATCCCCTTTTCGATTGTTTGGGACATCAGGAAAACGCCTAATTCGGAGAAGACAAGGTGAGCGCTACCACCAGTCTTGTCTCATGCCAACTGTTAAGCATCCTGAAACCATTCATGTGTGGGGTTGCTTCTCAGCCAAGGGAATCGGCTCTCTCACAGTCTTGCCTAAAAACACAGCCATGAATAAAGAATGGTACCAGAATGTCCTCCAAGAGCAACTTCTCCCAACCCTCCAAGAGCAGTTTGGCGATCAACAATGCCTTTTCCAGCATGATGGAGCACCTTGCCATAAAGCAAAGGTGATAACTAAATGGCTCAGGGAACAAAACATAGAGATTTTGGGTCCATGGCCTGGAAACTCCCCAGATCTTAATCCCATTGAGAACTTGTGGTCAATCATCAAGAGACGGGTGGACAAACAAAAACCTAAAATTCTGACAAAATGAAAGCATTGATTGTGCAAGAATGGACTGCTATCAGTCAGGATTTGGTCCAGAAGTTGATTGAGAGCATGCCAGGGAGAATTGCAGAGGTCCTGAAGAAGAAGGGTCAACACTGCAAATATTGACTTGCTGCATTAACTCATTCTAACTGTCAATATAAGCTTTTGTTACTCATATGTTTGCAATTATATTTCTGTCTGTGATAAAAACATCTGTCAAACACACATAAAAACCAGAGGGCAGCAGATCATGTGAAAATATAATATTTGTGTCATTCTCAAAACTTTTGGCCATGACTGTACATGGTGGTATGGAAACATGGTGTAGTGTGAATGTACATGGTGGTTTGGTAACAAGGTGAAGTGAGAGAGTACATGGTGGTATGGAAACATGGTGTAGTGTGAGTGTACATGGTGGTATGGTAACATGGTGTAGTGAGAGAGTACATGGTGGTATGGTAACATGATGTAGTGTGAGTGTACATGGTGGTATGGTAACATGATGTAGTGAGAGTGTACATGTTGGTATAGTAACATGGTGTAGTGTGAGTGTACATGGTGGTAGGTAACATGGTGTAGTGAGAGAGTACATGGTGTATGGTAACATGGTTTAGGTGAATGTACATGGTGGTATGGTAACATGGTGTAGTGAGAGTGTACATGTGGTATGGTAACATGGTGTAGTGTGAGTGTACATGGTGGTATGGTAACATGGTGTAGTGTGAGTGTACTGGTGGTATAGTAACATGGTGTAGTGTGACTGTACATTACGTAGATAACATGGTGTAGTGTTGAGTGTACGTGGTAGTATGGTAACATGTGTAGTGAGAGTGTACATGGTGGTATAGTAACATGGTGTAGTGTGATGTACATGGTGGTATGGTAACATGGTGTAGTGTGAATGAACATGGTGTAGGTAGATGATACATGGTGGTATGGTAACATGTGTAGTGTGAATGAATATGGTGGTATGGTAACATGGTGTAGTGTGAATGAACATGGTGGTTGGTAACATGGTGTAGTGAGAGTGTACATGGTGTATGGTAACATGGTGTAGTGTGACTGTACATTTATGTAAGTAACATGGTGCAGTGTGAGTGTACTGGTGTAGTTAGTAACATGGTTTTAGTGTGAATGTACATGGTGGTATGGTAATATGGTTAGTGTGAGTGTACATGGTGGTATGGTAACTGGTGTAGTGTGAATGTACATGGTGGTATGGTAACATGGTGTAGTGAGAGTGTACATGGTGTTATGGTAACATGGTGTAGTGTAGTGTACATGGTGGTATGGTAACATGGTGTAGTGAGAGAGTACATGGTGGTATGGTAACATGGTGTAGTGTGAGTGTACATGGTGGTATGGTAACATGGTTTAGTGAGAGTGTATATGTTGGTATAGTAACATGGTGTAGTGTGAGTGTACATGGTGGTATGGTAACTTGGTGTAGTGTACATGGTGGTATGGTAATATGGTGTAGTGTGAGTGTACATGGTGGTATGGTAGCATGGTGTAGTGAGAGTGTACATGGTGGTATGGTAACATGGTGTAGTATGAGTGTACATGGTGGTATGGTAACATGGTGTAGTATGAGTGTACATGGTGGTATGGTAAATGGTGTAGTGTGAGTGTACATGGTGGTATGGTAACATGGTGTAGTGTGAGTGTACATAGTGGTGTGGTAACATGGTTGTAGTAGTGTGAGTGTACATAGTGGTATGGTAACATGGTGTAGTGTGAATGTACATGTTGATATGGTAACATGGTGTAGTGTGAATGTACATGTGATATGGTAACATGGTGTAGTGTGAATGTACATGTTGGTATAGTAACATGATGTAGTGTGATGTACATGGTGGTATGGTAACATGGTGTAGTGTAAGTGTACATGGTGGTATGGTAACATGGTGTAGTGTGAATGTACATGGTGGTATGGTAACATGGTGTAGTGAGAGAGTACATGGTGGTATGGTAACATGGTGTAGTGTGAATGTACATGGTGGTATGGTAACATGGTGTAGTGAGAGAGTACATGGTGGTATGGTAACATGGTGTAGTGTGAATGTACATGGTGGTATGGTAACATGGTGTAGTGTGAATGTACATGGTGGTATGGTAACATGGTGTAGTGATGAGAGTACATGGTGGTATGGTAACATGGTGTAGTGTGAATGTACATGGTGGTATGGTAACATGGTGTAGTGAGAGAGTACATGGTGGTATGGTAACATGGTGTAGTGTGAATGTACATGGTGGTATGGTAACATGGTGTAGTGTGAATGTACATGGTGGTATGGTAACATGGTGTAGTGAGAAGTACATGGTGGTATGGTAACATGGTGTAGTGTGAATGTACATGGTGGTATGGTAACATGGTGTAGTGAGAGAGTACATGGTGGTATGGTAACATGGTGTAGTGTGAATGTACATGGTGGTATGGTAACATGGTGTAGTGTGAATGAACATGGTGGTATGGTAACATGGTGTAGTGAGAGTGTACATGGTGGTATAGTAACATGGTGTAGTGTGAGTGTACATGGTGGTATGGTAACATGGTGTAGTGTGAATGTACATGGTGGTATGGTAACATGGTGTGTAGTGAGAGTGTACATGTTGGTATGGTAACATGGTGTAGTGTGAGTGTATTGGTGGTATGGTAACATGGTGTAGTGTGAGTGTACGTGGTGGTATAGTAACATGGTGTAGTGTGACTGTACATTTACGTAAGATAACATGGTGTAGTGTGAGTGTACGTGGTAGTATGGTAACATGGTGTAGTGAGAGTGTACATGGTGGTATGGTAACATGGTGTAGTGTGAATGAACATGGTGTAGTGTGAATGTACATGGTGGTATGGTAACATGGTGTAGAGTGAATGAACATGGTGGTATGGTAACATGGTGTAGTGTGTATGAACATGGTGGTATGGTAACATGGTGTAGTGAGAGTGTACATGTTGGTATGGTAACATGGTGGTATGGTAACATGGTGTAGTGTGAGTGTACGTGGTGGTATAGTAACATGGTGTAGTGTGACTGTACATTTATGTAAGATAACATGGTGGTATGGTAACATGGTGTAGTGAGAGTGTACATGGTGGTATGGTAACATGGTGTAGAGTGAATGTACATGGTGGTATGGTAACATGGTGTAGTGTGACTGTACGTGGTGTAGTAACATGGTGTAGTGTGACTGTACATTTATGTAAGATAACATGGTGTAGTGTGAGAGTACATGGTGGTATGGCAACATGGTGTAGAGTGAATGTACATGGTGGTATGGTAACATGGTGTAGTGTGAGTGTACTTGGTGTAGTAACATGGTGTAGTGTGACTGTACATTTATGTAAGATAACATGGTGTAGTGTGAGAGTACATGGTGGTATGGTAACATGGTGTAGAGTGAATGTACATGGTGGTATGGTAACATGGTGTAGTGTGAGTGTACATATACGTAAGATAACATGGTGTAGTGTGAGTGTATAATATGACGTACCATTGTGCAGCTATAGAGTGTCTATAAGTCATTTGCAAATTAAATTGTTTTTCAAAATGTTATAAATCCTACAGCACTCCTGTTCCAGATAAGAGAAGGGAAAAGGAGTGACTGTATACAGATTTCCACAATGTAGAGACTGGAGAAAGACGGATTTTGGTAAGAACTTACCTGTAAAATCCTTTTCAGTGAAGGAAGGGAGACACAGTATTCTTTACTGATGGGTAGGCGGAGCCCAGACGGGATAGACACCTCAGATTAAAAAAAGCGTGTTGACCGGCCCCTCCAGCTCGGGCTCCTCCTACTCAGCTTTCTCCAGTTGTACACAAGCTTAAGGAAGAGCAATATCACCAGCGGAGCAACATAACCCCTTCTGAAGAACTTCAGAGACAAAAACACAAGAATACAGGTTATGCATGCAGATAGGCAAAAAACCACACAGTTCCAGGTACTACTCACGGGACCTGACCACTGCGATGAGCTGGCAATGCTGGAACAGAGCCGTAGCGCGTCGACCTCAGCCCAGAAATCGTTATCAGAGAAGGGCCACGCTGCTTCTGTAAATCAACAACACACTTCTGCCATGGGAGGGAGCTGTGTCTCTCTTCCTTCCTTCGCTGAAAAGGATTTTACAGGTAAGTTCTTACCAAAATCCGTCTTTCAGCTGCAGATGGAAGGAAGAGAGCCACAGTATTCTTTACTGATGGGACGTCCCAAAGCAGTTCAAAAATTAGGGTGGGAAAAGAAAACCAAAATAGGCAGAAACCCAACAACCTAGATAAAAACGCAACAGGCGTCAAATACAAGTTTACTAGAAAACTTAAACCACCGCTGCCTGCAGGACCCTACGTCCCAAAGCTGCATCAGCGGAAGCACTAACGTCCACCTTATAAAATTTTGTAAAAGTGTGGACGGAGCGCCAGGTCGCCGCCCGGCAGAGCTGAGCCGCCGAGGCCCCTTGATGGAAAGCCCACGATGAGCCCACAGCCCTCGTGGAGTGAGCTCGAAGTTTAACCGGGCAAGGCTCGCCCTTAAGTCGGTAAGCCTCCAAAATGGCCGACCGAATCCAACGAGCTATAGAATCCTTGGAAGCTCGCTGACCACGTCGACGACCTGCTGGAATCACAAACAAAGAGTCTGATTTCCGAAAACCTTGAGTAACATTCAAGTAGAATTTCAAAGCCCGCACCAAATCCAATGTGTGCAAGGCCCGTTCCTTCTCAGTCCTTGGCCTCGGACAAAGAGAAGGTAACACAATATCCTGTTTAACATGGAATCGTGACACCACCTTAGGTAGGAAGTCGCCCCGAGTGCGAAGCACTACACGATCCGGGTGAAACTCCAAGAAGGGAGGCGAACAAGAAAGAGCCGCCAACTCAGAAACCCTCCTCAAAGAAGTGACTGCCACTAAGAAGGCCACCTTCCAAGAAAGTAAATAAAGGCTAACCGAATCCATAGGCTCAAAGGGCTGATGTTGAAGAGCCTCCAAAACAAGATTAAGCCGCCAAGGAGATACAGGTGTCCTCCGCGGCGGAAACTGACGGGTTATTCCACGAAAAAAGGAACGCACGTCCCTACGTGAGGCGATAGCCCTCCGGAAAAGTAAGGACAGAGCAGAAACCTGACCCCTCAGGGTGCTAACGGCCAAACCTTTGTCCAACCCGTGTTGTATAAAAGCCAACAAATTGGGAATACAAAATTTTCTCGGGTTCCTTGAAGAACTCGAACACCACAAAAAGAAAGCTTCCCAAGTCCTGTGGTAAATCTT
Organism: Oophaga sylvatica; assembly: GCA_033576555.1. Lineage (NCBI taxonomy): Eukaryota > Metazoa > Chordata > Amphibia > Anura > Dendrobatidae > Oophaga > Oophaga sylvatica. The sequence continues at coordinate 11,255 of JARQOD010012741.1, read as the reverse complement.
AGTAGTAGCCGGACTCCTAGCAGCACGCAGAGTAGCAATGACTTCGGCTGAGAAACCTCTACGGGTCAAAATTTCGGTCTCAAGAGCCACGCCGTCAAACGCAGAGACTTCAGGTCTGGATGACGAACGGGCCCTTGGGTTAACAGGTCCGGACGAAGAGGAAGCGAAAATGGCGGTGCCGCTAGAAGCGACACCAGTGTCGAGAACCACGTTCTCCTTGGCCAATCTGGAGCTATCAATATAGCTGAGATTCTCTCCAGCCTGATCCGACGGAGTACCAGAGGTAGCATAGAAATCGGCGGGAACACATAAATTAGTTTGAATTGGTCCAACGGGGCCACAAGAGCATCCACCGCTACAGCCTTCGTATCCCTGTACCTGGACACGAATGTCGGTAACTTGGCATTGGCCCTGGATGCCATCAGATCCACTTGGGGAGTTCCCCAACGGGAGCACAGCAGTGCAAAAATTTCCGGATGGAGACTCCATTCTCCGGGATCCATCTTCTCGCGACTTAGGAAGTCCGCTGTGATATTCTGAACTCCTGGAATGTGGATAGCAGAGATGGCTGGGACTCTGGCCTCTGCCCATACCAGGATCCGAGATACCTCCACCATGAGTCTGGAACTCCTTGTCCCGCCTTGGTGGTTGATATATGCGACCGCCGTCGCATTGTCTGTCTGTACTCGGACAGGCAGACCGCGTAAAGGGACCGTCCAATGTTGGAGGCAAAGGAAAATTGCCCTCAATTCGAGGATGTTGATCGGCAAGACAGACTCCTCTGGCGACCATACTCCCTGAATCCAGAGATCGTTCCAAACGCCCCCCCCAGGCCGTCAGGCTGGCATCGGTGGTTATGACTGACCACTTCAGAGGAAGCAAAGACTTCCCCCGAGACAATTCTGTCGAACGGATCCACCATCCTAGAGACTCTCGTACATCGCGGGAGATAACTACACTGCAATCCAGTGAGGTCTGCGACCGATCCCAGCGGTTTAGAATGAACCTCTGGAGCGTCCTGGAATGGAACTGGGCAAACGGAAGTGCCTCCATTGAGGCCACCATCAACCCCAGAAGACGCATACATCTTCGAAGGGACATTGTCACTGAAGACTTCATCACCTGCGTATGTCGGATGAGACATGCTTGCTTGTCTGGAGGTAGAGACACCACTGCTCGTACTGTGTCGAAATGCATCCCCAGAAACAGGATTGATTGTGACGGTTCCAGAGACGACTTCTCCCAATTGACCAGCCACCCGAAGTCCTCCAGGAGCTGAAGGGATAGATTGCGAGCCGTCACAGCCTCCTCCTTTGAGGATGCCACAATCAAAAGGTCGTCCAGATAGGGAAGGATCGTGACTCCCTGTCTTCGAAGTATAGCCATGAGAGGTGCCAGAATCTTTGTAAAGACTCTGGGTGCCGAGGCCAAACCTAATGGTAGAGCCACAAATTGGTAATGGTCTTGTCCTATGGCAAAGCGAAGATAACGCTGGTGAGCCCCTCCGATTGGAATGTGCAAATAGGCGTCGCGTATGTCGATTGACACCAAAAAATCGTTCTGCGACAATGCTGCCACTACGGAGCGAAGCGACTCCATGCGAAACTTTCGGGTGTGGACATGCCGATTCAATCTTTTGAGATCCAGGACGGGGCGAAACTTTCCCTCTTTTTTGGGAACCACAAAGAGGTTGGAATAAAAACCTCTTCCCCTGTCCTCTGGTGAAACCGGAACCACCACACCCTTCTGCAGAAGAAATTCGACTTCCTGCAGTAAAGCGGCACATAGCTCGGGCTCTGACGGAATGCGAGATTGACAATAACTGTTCGGGGGTCGGGAAGAAAATTCTATGAAATAGCCTGCCGACACAACCCGCGTCACCCAGGAGTCTGGGACACGGGAAACCCAAGTCAATTTGAATTGGAGCAGGCGACCCCCCACTCGAGAGCCCTCGAGCGGGCCCCTGGCGTCAATCCGCCTTAGCGGGCTTTTTGTCAGATTCCCTTTTATCTTGACGGAAACTCTGTTTCCAGGGAGTGCGGGATTTCTGATTTGTCTTTTTTCCCGAAAAAGAGGGACGACCCGACCCCCAAGAGGGCTGACCGAATCGTCCCCTGGACCGAAAGGACCGTCGACCACTACTGGTACCAGATCTGCCAGACGTAGAAGCCCCAGTTCTACGCTGCGGTAAGGCTGTCTCCTTTGCCTTTGCTTTGGTAATCAGCTCCGTAAGGTCAGATCCAAATAACTGACCGCCTTTGTAAGCTAAGGCTAGCAAACCATGTTTAGAAACCGCATCACCGGTCCACTGTCTAAGCCACAGTGCCCTCCTGACTGAGACCGCCGAGGATTGTGCCCTGGACAGCAGTGACACAGTATCCAGGTTTGCATCATGGCCATATTGTAAGGCACTTTCTAACAATTCAAACAGTCCATCCACCTCAGGCACTTGAGGTTCACATTTCTTCCGCAAACGGTCCAACCAGACCAGGGCAGCTTTATAAACACACATGGAGCCTAGCACCGCTCTGAAGCCATAACCCGCGGCTTCGTAAATGGATTTTGCCGCTGACTCCGCTCTTCTGTCTAGCGGGTCCTGTAGACTCGCCTTCCCTTTAATAGGTAGCAAAGAAGATTTGCTAAGCTGAGATAAAGAGACATCCACTTCAGGAGAAGGGATCCAAAAATCAATAGATTCCGTAGCACACGGATACAGTGACTCCAAAAGACGAGTCCCCTGAAAACGCTTGTCTGGACACAGACGCTCCTTCTCCACTGCCTGGTTGAACTCAATCAGAGATGGTAAAGTCGCGACTGACTTACGTGTCTCCTGGAACATCCTGGCCGACTTACCAGGGCGAGTAGTTACATCTTCCTGTAACTGCAACGCCTCCCTCATTGCTTCAATTAAAGCTTCTACACGGCCCGAGAAAAAGGCAGAGTGCTTTTGCCGATCCTCTCTATCCGAATCGGATATCCCCTCTGAACTTAAAGGGGAACCCTCCATGTCAGAACTCTCTGAGTCGCTATACGAGAGAAAAGTCACCGGCCTATGTCGCTTCCTGCCATGAGGGGGTTTGGCTGACACCCAACAACCTATAAGGTTAGATAGGCTATCAATCGAACGAGTGAGAGCCTCCATTTTTGCGTCACTGGGTCCTCCGACCGCTGCGCTCGATGTCGAGGTCTGTGTGTCAGATATGCGAGACTGATCTCGTAACGGAGCTGGGTGATGATCTGCACCAGTGCCCTGATCTGACATGTCTTACCCAGTACAATGATAGGTAACACCTGATAGTAACACGAAACAGTGTGGTTTTAGGAAAAAAATCCTAACCGGACGCTGAAGGGTTAACTCTTAAAGAAAAAAGGTTACCCCAGCCCACCATTAAGGATTAACCGCCTGACAAGGGGTTAAAATTAGAAACTCTTCACAACCTGTATTAATGTGCGAGTTCCAGGTGCCTCAATGAGGCAGCAGGCTCCAAAAATGCCACACTTTAAACGCCAAATCACTTAGTCACTTTCTGCATCGCAAAAAGTTCTAGCGACGCCAATCGCGTCGCTAAACTTAGCGTGTGGCAACCTGCGCTGCGGGGAGAAAAAAATTCTCTAAGCTTCTGCCCCGATAGGCAGAAGCGACTCACAGTTTGCGGTGCTGTTTCTTCTTTAGGCTTGTGCAGGAGAGACGGAGAAGGAGAGGAGCCCGGAGCGCTGTAATGGCCGCCGCACTGAGGAGGCAGCCGGAAGAGAAGACAGCAGGAAAGCGCGCTCAGTGAGCGCTTCCTGCCCGGGAGACGCGAAGCCACGCCCCCCGCCTTCAAAAAAAGAGCGGGAACTCCCTTCTCCGGTCCCGCGATCCCCGTCCTGCAGGCATCCACCTGCGGACAAAAATACCACAGTCACCACATGTAATGTACAGCGGCTGCCGCAGCAGTCGCTTAGACACTCACACACACATTAATAAAAATGTGAGGTAAAAATGTGAGGTACTCACCAGCCGAAGCGCCACAGGGACCCCCAGGGGTTTCTGGCGCGTGCCCATGCTTCCCCCCAGGGCGGGGATCGCAGTGACCCCTGCAGCGCGGTGTGCGCGCCCCGCCAGGGAAGCCATCCTCATCCCCCGGGCCGGCAGGTTTCTGCAGGGACCACCCTTAGGGTAATACAGATCCGCCAAGGGAGAGGTGGGGGTCCAGCAGCGCTGAGACCCCTGAGACCTCTAGACCACTTCTGGTGATCCAAGTCTCTTGTCCGATAAAAAATAATAAAATCTTCTGAGGAGCTGCTTCCAGCAGCGACTATCCTCTGAGACCTCAAATTGTAACTGGAGAGCTGAGTAGGAGGAGCCCGAGCTGGAGGGGCCGGTCAACACTCTTTTTAATCTGAGGTGTCAATCCTATCTGGGCTCCGCCTACCCATCAGTAAAGAATACTGTGGCTCTCTTCCTTCCATCTGCGGCTGAAAGTATGTACAGTCTCAGGGAGGGCAGAGAAAAACAGGCAACAGTTGGAAATCACATCAAAAGGAAATAAGTGCAAAACAGAAGCTGTGCTGATAGGAAGGTGACAATAATATAAAAATATATATAAAAATATTTTTCCAGTCAAAAGTCCATAGCTTTAACATCCTTTTTTGTGCTACTGCTCAAAGTTATGAAATTAGAATACTGAAATCTACATATCTAATTAATTGTCACCAAAATGTGTCACTGTCATTGATAAATATTTATAACAAATTAAAACGGCAGCGAGAAATAATTTGATCCAATTAGCATAAGAGTGATAGCCATAATTTTTCCACTGTAACAGATGACACCTGCATCGTAACCAGCTTATTTTCAGTTATGGATCTGCTGCTCCGGAGACATAATCATCTGCATCAACTAAAAGGCTAGCTGCTATATCGAGGGATATTTAGTAAATTAAACTGTACCTTTAAAAGGATGTAGTCATAGAGAAATGGGTGTGGGATTTTTTTGGACTGAAAACCTATTTCACTTTAAGTGGCCTAAAACTAAAACCAAGTAAGTGTGGTTTGTTCCCATCTGATTGCAAATCTGTTATCTCTTCTTTGAAACAAATCTGAATAAATAATGCAAATTGAAATGGGGCATGGAATAATGTGACTCAGAGGCGTAGCTAGGGTTTCGGTTTAGGGGGGCGAAACTTCTGAGTGGGCCCCTAACCAGAGAACCTCAGCAAATGACCGCGCTGTTGCCAAAAATAATCTATATATAAAAAGACCAATATTGATATCACTGCCATATGGTCTGTGGTAAATAATACCAGTCCTACAGAACATATAAGAGATTACAGCAGAGTTACAGATAATGACTTACCGCTGATGTTCTTTCTGATGGAATTGTTCACTTTTCATTTCTTTTCCATCTGGCCCCAGACCGACATGACGACTCCTCCAGCCGAGACTTGACTGCAGAAAATACAACAAAGACACATTTCACTTCTCATATTTTCAGCACCGTCACGGTCACCAATTGGACTATTCTCAACCTGTACAAACTCCTCATCCTGCTGATACCCCAATACTGAGCCGCTGCTGTCATATGTGTCCCTATTTCTGCACCTGATACCCCAATACTGAGCCGCTGCTGTCATATGTGTCCTTATTACTGCACCTGATATCCCAATACTGAGCCGCTGCTGCCGTATGTGTCCCTATTACTACACCTGATACCCCAATACTGAGCCGCTGCTGCCGTATGTGTCCCTATTACTACACCTGGTACCCCAATACTGAGCCGCTGCTGCCGTATGTGTCCCTATTACTGCACCTGATACCCCAATACTGAGCCGCTGCTGCCGTATGTGTCCCTATTACTGCACCTGATACCCCAATACTGAGCCTCTGCTGCCGTATGTGCCCCTATTACTGCCCGATACCCCAATACTGAGCCGCTGCTGCCGTATGTGTCCCTATTACTGCCCGATACCCCAATACTGAGCCGCTGCTGCCGTATGTGTCCATATTACTGCACCTGATACCCCAATACTGAGCCGCTGCTGCCGTATGTGTCCCTATTACTGCACCTGATACCCCAATACTGAGCCGCTGCTGTCATGTGTCCCTATTACTACACCTGATACCCCAATGCTGAGCCGCTGCTGCCTTATGTGTCCCTATTACTACACCTGATACCCCAATGCTGAGCCGCTGCTGCCTTATGTGTCCCTATTACTACACCTGATACCCCAATACTGAGCCTCTGCTGCCGTATGTGTCCATATTACTGCACCTGATACCCCAATACTGAGCCGCTGCTGTCGTATGTGTCCCTATTACTGCACCTGATACCCCAATACTGAGCCACTGCTGCCATATGTGTCCATATTACTGCACCTGATACCCCAATACTGAGCCGCTGCTGCCGTATGTGTCCCTATTACTGCACCTGATACCCCAATACTGAGCCGCTGCTGCATATGTGCCCCTATTACTGCACCTCATACCCCAATACTGAGCCTCTGCTGCCGTATGTGCCCCTATTACTGCACCTAGTGTGTGGTTCTGTGTGACCTCTAAATTCTAAAGCACCCCTCTAGAATATAGTACTGCTGGGTGCAAGTGCCCTAGAAAACAGTGCCCGCATTTTGTCCCCTAGAATGTAATATTGCCCCGTGTGGCCCTTTGACAGTCACAGTAACCCGAGTTCCCCTATAACAATAAGTACCCACTTTACACTTAATAATGTCCCGAGTCTCCCCCCTGTACAGCTCCCCTATACACAGTGTGATGCCCCCTCACTGGATATATACTGACCCCTTAATGTCCCCAAACTAATGGCTTCAACACAGTATGATGGCCCCCCCCACTATAATCCCCACACTGTATGATGGCCCCCTAGATAGCATCCATATAGCATAATACACTAGATAGTCCTCAATATAGTATAATGCACCCCATAGGCAGCCTCTATATTATAATGCACCCCATAGACAGCCTCTATATTATAAGGCACTCCATAGGAGCCTCTGTAGTATAATGCACCCCATAGACAGACTCTATATTATAATGCACCCCTGTAGGCAGCGTTATTTATACTGTACCCCATAGGCAGTCTTACTTTAATGCACCCCATAGGCAGCCTTATTTATAATGCACCCCATAGGCAGCCTTATTTATAATGCACCCCATAGGCAGTCTTATTTATAATGCACCCCATAGCCAGCCTTATTTATAATGCACCCCATAGGCAGCCTTATTTATAATGCACCCCCATAGGCAGTCTTATTTATAATGCACCCCCCATATGCTGCCTTATTTATAATGCAGTCCCCCATATGCAGCCTTATTTATAATGCACCCCCATAGGCAGTCTTATTTATAATGCATTCCCCATAGGCAGTCTTATTTATAATGCACCCCCCATATGCTGCCTTATTTATAATGCACCCCCATAGCCAGTCTTATTTATAATGCACCCCCATATGCTGCCTTATTTATAATGCACCCCCTATAGGCAGCCTTACTTATAATGGACCCCATAGGCAGCCATTTATAATGCACTCCCCCATATGCAGCCTTATTTATAATGCACCCCATAGGCAGTCATTTATAATGCACTCCCCCATATGCAGCCTTATTTATAATGCACCCCATAGGCAGTCATTTATAACGCAGTCCCCCATATGCAGCCCTTACTTATAATGCACCCCATAGGCAGCCATTTATAATGCACTCCCCCATATGCAGCCTATTTATAATGCACCCCATAGGCAGCCATTTATAACGCACTCCCCCATATGCAGCCTTATTTATAATGCACCCCATAGGCAGTCATTTATAACGCAGTCCCCCATATGCAGCCTTATTTATAATGCACCCCATAGGCAGTCATTTATAATGCACTCCCCCATATGCAGCCTTATTTATAATGCACCCCATAGGCAGTCATTTATAATGCAGTCCCCCATATGCAGCCTTATTTATAATGCACCCCATAGGCAGCCATTTATAATGCATCCCCCATATGCGCCTTACTTATAATGCACCCATAGGCATCCATTTATACCCCCCCCCCCCATAGCAGCCTTTATAATGCACCCCATGGCAGCTTAATACACCCCATAGCGCATTATAACACCCCATAGGCAGCATTATAACATCCCATTGCAGCCTATTTAATGCACCCATAGGCGCATTTTAAGCATCCCCATATGCAGCTATTTAATGCACCCATGCGCATTTAAAACATCCCCATATGCGCCTTTTTATAAGCACCCCATGGCATATTTTAAGCACCCCATACAGCCTTTTATAAGCCCCATGGCGCATTATAATGCATCCCTATGCACCCTTTATTTAATGCACCCATAGGCATCATTATAAGCATCCCATTGCAGCCTTTTTAATACCCATAGAGCATTTATAAGAGTCCCCATAGCGCTTACTTAAATGCACCCATAGGCCATTTTAACAGCCCCCATATGCACCTTTTATAATGCACCCCAAGCACATTATAATGCACCCCATATGCGCCTTATTTAATGCACCCCTAGCAGTCATTTTAAGCATCCCCATATGCAGCCATTTAAATGACCCCATAGGCAGCATTATAGTCCCCATATGCGCCTTATTATATGCACCCATAGGCAGCTTATAACATCCCCATATGCGCTATTAAATGACCCTAGCAGCATTTATAATGCGTCCCAAGCAGCCTTATTTAATGACCCTAGGCAGTATTTTAAGCATCCCCATATGCAGCCTTTTATAATGACCCCTAGCAGCATTTAAGCCCCTATCAGCCTTATTATAATGCACCCAAGCAGTCTTTTAACGCATCCCAAATATGCAGCCTTATTATAAGACCCATAGGCAGCTTTATAAGCTCCCCCATATGCACCTTATTTATAATGCACCCATAGGCAGTTTATAGCCCCCTTGCAGCTTATTTTAATGCACCCTAGGCAGCATTTATAAGCACCCCCATATGAGCTTATTATAAGCACCCATAGGCAGCATTATAAGCATCCCCATATGCAGCCTTACTTTAATGCCCCAAGCGCATTTATAAGCACCCCCAATTGACCTTATTATAATGCACCCCTAGGCAGTCATTTATAAGCAGTCCCATATGCGCTATATAAGCACCCCATAGGCAGCATTATACGCATCCCCATTGCAGCCTATTATAATGCACCCATAGCAGCATTTATAAGCATCCCATAGCAGCTTATTTAATGCCCCATAGGCAGTCATTTATATCATTTATAAGCATCCATATCGCCTATTTTAATCACCCATGAGCATTTATAAGCTCCCCCATAAGTTCTATTATAATTAAACCATGCAGCATTTTAATGCACCCCATAGCAGTCATTTATAAGCAGTCCCCATATGCAGCCTTTAATCACCCATAGGCATTTTATAATGCCCCCCATATGCAGCCTTTTTATAATGCACCCATGGCGCTTTATATCATCCCCCAATGCAGCTTATATAATGCACCATAGCATCATTTTATAGATCCCCCTATGCGCTATTATAATGCCCCATAGCAGCATTTATATGCCTCCCATATGCGCCTTATTTTATGACCCATAGCAGTCTTTATAATGCAGTCCCATATGCATCTTATTTATATGCACCATAGGCAGCATTATAAGCATCCCCCATATGCAGCTTATTATATGCACCCCATAGGCAGTCATTATAGCACCCCCAATGCAGCCATTTATAAGCACCATACAGCATTTTACAGTCCCATATGCCTATTTATGCACCCATCGTCATTTATACCATCCCCCATAGAGCCTTTAAATGCACCCAGCAGATTATAATGATCCATTGCGCCTTATTTTATGCACCCCTAGCAGTCATTTATATGCCTCCCCATATGCGCCTATTATAAGCACCCCATAGCAGCATTTAATGCGTCCCCCATATCAGCCTACTTATAATGCACCCATAGGCGCCATTTAAAGCACCCCTGGGCCCCAGGAATTTATGCCCCCATACAGCCTTATTAATGCACCCCATAGGCACCCTTTTTAAGCCCCATAGGCATCATTATAACACTCCCCATTGCAGCTTATTATATGCACCCATAGGTCATTTTAAGCATCCCATATGCAGCCTTCTTAATGACCCATAGGCGTATTATAAGCACCCCCCTAGCAGCCTATTTATAATGCACCCCATGCTCATTTAAGCATCCCCCATAGCAGCTTATTATAATGCACCCATAGGCAATTTATATGCCCCCATATGAGCCTTATTATAATGCACCCCAAGGCATATTTATAATGCATCCCCATATGCAGCCTATTATAATGACCCCTAGCGTCATTTATACGCATCCCATTCAGCTTATTATATGCACCCATAGCAGTCATTTAAATGCAGTCCCCCATATGCACTTATATAATGACCCCTAGCAGCATTAAAAAAAAAAAAAAAAAAAAAAAAAAAAAAAAAAAAAAAAAAAAAAAAAAAAAAAAAAAAAAAAAAAAAAAAAAAAAAAAAAAAAAAAAAAAAAAAAAAAAAAAAAAAAAAAAAAAAAAAAAAAAAAAAAAAAAAAAAAAAAAAAAAAAAAAAAAAAAAAAAAAAAAAAAAAAAAAAAAAAAAAAAAAAAAAAAAAAAAAAAAAAAAAAAAAAAAAAAAAAAAAAAAAAAAAAAAAAAAAAAAAAAAAAAAAAAAACCATGTTGGCAGTTTAACACCTGCTCTAACCCCATGCTTTTTAATGCACCCAACATTACCCCCTAGCGCCTTTAAGCCCTTTCACCTTATAGACCCCAAGCAGCTTTAAATCCCTAAACCCCAAAGCTTTATACCCTGCTCATTTATACCCCCCCATAGCTATTTAAGCACCCCATAGCATTTTAAGCCCCCTTAGCTTTTTTAATGCCCCTGTTTTAAAACTTTCCCCCATTTTTTAAATTAAAAACCCCCTTTTAAACTAAAATGCCCCATAGGCACTTAAAAATACATGCAGCTTATATTTATCCCCCCAACTTTTTGCCCCCAAGAGTTTTTAAACCCCACCCCCTTATTACCTTTTTAAAGCACCCATAAAATTAAGCACCCCTATAGCCTTATTTATTTTTTGCCCCCCAATACTTATTAAATCCCATACTTTTTAAAATCACTCGCACCTTTTATTTCCCCCAAACAGCCTTATTAAATCCCCCAAAGGCCATTTAATATCCACCCATAACTTTTAATAACTCCCCCCCTTTAAACCCCCTTTTTATGCCCCCATAGAGCCTTTTTATAATGCCCCCATGGCATTTTT
>JARQOD010012740.1:0-18398 GCA_033576555.1 Oophaga sylvatica | reverse complement strand
TGGATCTCTGAGACCCTGCATAGACTATAGGGAACTCAATAAGGTTACTATTAGAAACCGTTATCCATTGCCTTTAATCCCTGAGTTATTGGAGAGAGTGCGACATGCCAAAATTTTTTCTAAACTAGATCTTCGTGGGGCCTATAACTTAGTCCGTATTAGACCTGGGGATGAATGGAAGACTGCATTCAGGTCACGCTATGGACACTTTGAATATCTAGTTATGCCTTTTGGTCTGAGTACCGCCCCAGCCACTTTCCAACACTTGGTGAATGATATCTTCAGGGATCTCCTAGATACATTCGTGTAATTTATTTGGATGATATTCTAATTTTTTCTAACTCCACAGAGGAACATCATGGACATGTGAGAATGGTCTTGGAACGTCTAAGACAAAATCATCTTTACATCAAACTTGAAAAGTGTGAATTCCATAGGACCGAAATTCAATTTCTGGGGTATGTACTGTCTACACAAGGAATTAGTATGGATGGAAGCAAAACCCAAGCCATCAAGGATTGGCCAAGTCCTAGAAATGTGAAGGAGGTACAGCGCTTCATCGGGTTTGCCAACTTCTATAGACGTTTCATTAGAAATTTCTCTGAGGTAGTGTCACCTATCACTCAACTTACCCGGAAAGAGTCTAGGTTTTCCTGGACTCCCCAAGCCCAGGAAGCATTTTCCCGTCTAAAAGATAAATTTACCACTGCACCTATCCTAGTACATCCCAACCCCGAGCTTGCCTTCATAATAGAGGTAGATGCTTCAGACTGTGCCGTTGGAGCTATACTCTCTCAGAGAACAGGTGAGAAGAATGTCTTGCATCCCTGTGCCTTCTTTTCCCAGCAGTTGTCTTCGGCTGAGAGGAACTACGATGTGGGCAATAGAGAGTTGTTGGCCATTATTGCCGCCTTCAAAGAATGGAGACACCTTCTTCAAGGAGCTGCACAGCAAATAGTCGTCCTGACAGACCATCGTAACCTTGAGTTTATCAGGTCGGCTAAGTGCCTGACTCCTCGCCAGGCTCGCTGGAATCTTTTCTTAAACCAATTTAATTTTATCATCTCTTATAGACCAGGATCGCGCAATGGAAAGGCTGATGCACTCTCTAGGATTTACTCAGCAGAGACACGTCCAATTACTACTCCTAAGACTATTCTTCCTGACTCTAGATTCCTAGGAGTAATTCATAATCAAGACCTACTTAAGGACATCAAGGAAGCATACCATGCGGATTCCTTTTTGGCACAACCCCCAAGGGACGTAAGTCTTGTCTTTAAGAATGGTGTGTGGATTCAGGGACAACGTCTGTATATTCCTGAAACAGTCAGATTAAGAGTATTGCAACTCATTCACGATTCCAAGATAGCTGGGCATAGAGGAATTCTAAAGACACAGGAATTTCTTTCTCGTTTCTTTTGGTGGCCCACTTGCAGGAAGGATGTTTTGAATTATGTCACTTCATGTGAGGTCTGTGCAAGATGCAAAACACCTCGCTCCTCACCAACTGGTCTGTTACAGCCTCTTCCCACCCCGTCCCGCCCGTGGGGATCCATTTCTATGGACTTCATTGTGGAGTTACCAACCTCTCAGGGGAAGAACACCATTCTAGTGGTGGTTGACCGTCTAACAAAGGCAGCTCATTTTATCCCTTGTGTCGGCTTACCCACTGCAAAACAGACATCAGATTTGATGATTAAAGATGTGTTTCGCTTACATGGAGTACCGGATGAGGTTATTTCGGATCGAGGGGTGCAATTCACTTCTAGGTTTTGGCAAAATTTCTGTGCAGCATTGGACATTAAAGTAAACCTTTCTTCTGCTTTTCATCCCCAGACTAATGGACAGACCGAACGAACCAATCAAACCCTGGAGCAGTATCTTCGCTGCTTTATCTGCCACCTACAGGATGATTGGGTGGATCTACTTCCATTAGCTGAGTTCTCGTATAACAACTCTCAGAGCGCCTCCACTAAACAGTCTCCTTTTTACTCTAATCTAGGTTATCATCCTAACATTCTACCACGATTTCCCATAGAAACGCCTTTACCAGCAGTGGCTGAAAGAATCACGTCTTTACAGAAGAATATGGATCTTCTAAAGGAGAATCTGGAATCGGCTCAGGAAAGGTACAAGAAAGCAGCAGATAAATTTCATAAACCTGCACCAGCTTTCAAGGTAGGAGACCTGGTCTGGCTGTCAACCAGAAATCTTAAGTTAAGGATTCCATCGTCTAAGTTGGGACATAAGTACATTGGACCCTATAAAATCAGTAAAATTATAAGTGCCGTTGCTTGTCGTCTTCAACTGCCCAGAACTATGAGAATCCACCCTGTCTTTCATGTATCCCTACTAAAGGCTGCGACACCCAATACGTTTCCTGGACGTTCTTCTCCTTGCCTGACCCAGTGCTAGTCGATGGTCAGGAAGAATTTGTGGTGGAAAGGATTTTAGATTCCAGGTTGTATAGAAATCAGTTACAATATCTGATTAAATGGCAGGGCTACCCAGTGGAGGACAACTCATGGGAACCGGTCAATAACGTTAATGCTCCTCGCTTGCTCCGTCAGTTTCATCAGAGGTACCCACACAAGCCTGGTCTGAGGTCATCCGGAGGTTGTCCTTAAGGGGGGAGTAATGTAAGGTTCTATGTATATATTCCTGAAACTCAGTTTGTTCGTCAGCCATTTTACTTTCTGTCTTGCTGCAGCTATCTTGCCCTCAGTCAAAATGGAGTTTCCAGCTTGCATGTTCCCGCCCTGATTCTCTCCTTTGCTTCTTAAGCAGCCACAGCTGAGCAATCAGTGCTTCAGAATCTAGCCTGCAGTGAACCTGTGACTTGACTCCTGTAAGCCTTGGACCTTGTACTCCAGCTATTCCTACTGAGGAACTCTGAAGCACTTGTGGACTCTGAACCCTGCTCTTTGAAAGACCCACGTTTGCATGGACTTACGGTAACAGAGAAGAAGATCCTGAATCTGTATTGGAGAGTGATTGCTGAGCTTGGATTACTCTGGCCTGCTGTGTCTCCTGTTTCTGTGTCTGCAAACTGTGTGACTATTTCTGCCAACTTGTATGAAGTAATACAGGACTTTTCTATATCAAACCTGTGTCTCATGTATGTTCATCGCACCCAAGCACAAGACGCTATATGAACTGTACTACATACATTACATTTGCAGTATCATCACACCTCCCCCCCTTAGAGGGCGCTACGGAGGCATGACCTCTCGGTAATCCGCCATGCGCACCTCAGCGGGTTCGCCACGTCGGGACAACACATCAGCATTCCCATGATCACTGCCTTTCTTGTGTTGTACGGCAAAATCATACTGCTGCAGGGCAAGGCTCCAGCGTAGCAACCTACCATTGGTTCCGGACACTGTGTGCAGCCAGCTCAGAGGGTTGTGGTCGGTGACCACCTTGAAGGTGCGCCCGTACAGGTAGGGCTGCAAACGTTGCAGTGCCCAGACCATGGCCAGGCACTCCTTCTCGATGGTGGAGTATGCCACTTCCCTTGGCAGAAGTTTCCGGCTCAGGTACAACACGGGGTGCTCTGTTCCCCGAATCAACCTGGCTGAGTACAGCACCGAGGCCAAATTCGCTGGTGTCAGTCTGTACCAGGAAGGGCCGACTGCTGTCGACGGCTCTCAACACTGGAGAGCTGCACAGGGCTGTTTTCAAAGCTCGGAATGCCGCCTCACAGCCATCTGTCCAGCTGACTGTTTGGGGTAGACCGCTCTTGGTGAGGTCCGTCAAGGGTTTTTCAATGGCGCTATAGTTCGGTACGAAACGCCTATAGTACCCTGCAGTGCCCAGGAAGGACTTCACCTGCTTTTTGGTCCTGGGGGTGGGCCAGGACACGATCGTGTCCACTTTCTCGGGCTCTGGACTCATGGAACCCCCACCTACCCGGTGCCCCAGGTAGTGGACCTCCCTCATGCCCATCTGGCATTTTCCCGGCTTGATGG
This sequence comes from Oophaga sylvatica, assembly GCA_033576555.1. Lineage (NCBI taxonomy): Eukaryota > Metazoa > Chordata > Amphibia > Anura > Dendrobatidae > Oophaga > Oophaga sylvatica. The sequence goes on along the minus strand of JARQOD010012740.1, from coordinate 14,427 downwards.
TCAGACCTGCCTGGTGAATACGCTTGAGCACCTCCTGGAGATGCTGAAGGTGTTCCTCCCAGGTGGAACTGAAGACGGCAATGTCGTCCAGGTACGCCACAGCGTACTCCTCCAGTCCCTGAAGCAGGTGGTTGACCATCCGCTGAAAAGTGGCAGGGGCATTCTTCATGCCGAAAGGCATGACCGTGGACTCGTACAGTCCAAAAGGGGTGATAAAGGCGGATTTCTCCTGCGCCGCAGGGCTCAGGGGAATCTGCCAGTATCCCCGGCTCAAATCCATGATGGATATGTACTTGGCATTCGCCAACCGCTCCAGCAGATCCTCGATGCGTGGCATTGGGTGCGCATCAGAGGTAGTGATGGCGTTGAGCCCCCTGTAGTCCACGCAGAACCGGGTGGTCCGATCTTTTTTGGCACGAGAACTACAGGTGAGGCCCACGCGCTTTTGGACTGCCGGATCACCCCCAGCTGCAACATCTCATGGATCTCCTGGCGCATAATCTGCTGCACTTCCTCAGAGATCCGATAAGGTGTCCGCCGTAACGGGGCGTGATTCCCGGTGTCCACCTCGTGGACGCCAACTTGGTCCTTCCGGGTCGGTTAGTGAACACGGCCCGAAAGGTTCCAGAGTGGTCAGCAACTGCAACCGCTGGGAGCGGTTAGCGAGGCATTTACCTCCATGTCCTCAATGGACCCATTGGCTTGGCTTGGGCCAGCATGTCTAGGAGGGGATCCTCTTCCCCGTCCTCGGGCAGATTGCAGACGGTAGGACGCAGGCTTCACGTTCGTGATGGGCCTTCATCATGTTGACGTGAAAGGCCTTGCGCCTACCCCGAGTGTGGTCAAGCGTGACCACGTAGGTGGCTGGGTTGAGCTGTTGGTGCACGACGTACGGGCCTTCCCAGGCTGCCTGAAGCTTATCCTTTGGTACGGGGACCAGCACCCACACCTTTTGACCCACCTGGTAGGTCCGCTCCCGGGCGTTCTGGTCGTACCAGTGCTTCTGGTCAGCCTGAGCCTGCGTCATGTTGTCATGCACCAACTGCGTCAAGGTCTGCATCTTGTCGCGGAAGCGCATGACATAATCCACGATAGACACTTCCGTGGGGTTTGGCTCATCTTCCCAGGATTCTCTTATCAACCCAAGGGGTCCCCGGACTCGCCTGCCATACAGGAGCTCAAAGGGGGAGAACCCCGTCGAGGCCTGCGGGACTTCTCTGTAGGCAAACAGCAGGTGTGGGAGGTACCGCTCCCAATCGCGTCCCTGGGTCTCAACCAGCATGTGGAGCATCTGTTTGAGGGTACCGTTAAAGCGCTCACACAAACCATTGGTCTGTGGGTGATACGCACTCGATACCATACGCGTCACCTGCATTTTGCTACAGAGAGCCTTCATTAGGCGAGACATAAATTGGGTCCCTCGATCGGTAAGCATCTCCCTGGGAAATCCTACCCGTGAAAAGATGGTCACCATTGCATCCGCCACCTTATCTGCCTTAGTTGAGGACAGAGCTACTGCCTCCGGGTACCGGGTAGCGTAGTCTACCACAGTAAGGATGTATTGCTTTCCAGAGCGGCTGGGGACGGCCAGCGGCCCACAATGTCCACCGCGATCCTCTGGAAAGGCTCCTCTATCACTGGCAACGGGATCAGGGGAGCCTTAAGAGCAGGCCCCGCCTTCCCCACTCTTTGACAGGTGATACAGGAGCGGCAGTAGTTAGTCACATCTGTCCCCATCTTGGGCCAATAGAAGTGTTGAGACAGCCGTGCCTTAGTTTTGCTGATCCCCAAGTGTCCAGCGAGTGGAATCTCATGGGCAATCCTCAACAACTCACCTCGGAACTGGTGCGGGACGACCAGCTGTTTTTCCCTCAACCACTCCTTTTGGGAATCTCCGGGTACTGTCTCCCGGTACAACCTTCCTCTTCCCAGAACACCCTCTCCTTATCAGTCACGGAGGTGGGCGTCTCGGCGAGGTGCCTCAAGTTCTCCAGGCTCGCATCTGAGTGCAGAGCAGCCTGGAACTCCTGGCTGGAGGCAGCCAGAAGTGACGTTAGGGTTCCTTCCTCACTGGGACCCTCTGGGACCGGCTCTGGGTCCACCTCTGGTTCAGTCTCTCCTGTAGCGGAGGAGGGTCCAGATGGCAGGGCCCTACCTGCGATCCGGGCACTCTGACTGCGGGTGACAGCAGCTACATATGCAGTCTCCCCGGGGATTTCTATAGACCCATCAGCCTGCGCTGCTATGGGCTCTACCTCCCCATCCACCCCCAACACTTCAGGAGCAGTGCTACTTATGGGCCAGTTACCTTCCTCAGTGGCACTGGTCAGTGTCATGGCGTCACCTTCCTCCCGGTTCCCATGCACCTCCCCATTTCCTTGAGCACTGTCGCTTGCTCCTGCTAGTGGTTCCTCAGCCGTCTCACTCCGCAGAGCGACGGGACTGAACGCTCCTGTACCTGTGGACACATCTACCACTTCAGAGAAAGGGTTAACAGATTCAGATGGCACAGATACATCACTATCAACATCATTCCTAGGGAAAGAAAGGTTATCAGTTGCATCATCACTTCGCAAAGCATTAGCAGGTAACACAATCAGTTTCCCATCATCATCAACATCAACATCATGGTTAACGTTAACCTTATCATCAGATTGGGAAGGGGTGTCAGGGACATAGTACGCCACCATCCTCCCCAGATCAGTCCCCAATAAAACATCAGTGGGCAGGTTTTCGGACACCCCCACTTCCTTCACCCCGCTCCCGGCACCCCAGTCAATGAAAACTCGGGCTATCGGCAAGGGGTAGTGGACGCCCCCAATCCCTGTGACAGTTAAGGTTTTCCCCGGAATCAACTCTTCAGGGGCCGCCAGTTCGGGTCGGATGAGGGTTCGTTCAGCCCCGGTGTCCTTGAGGCCTGTAGCAAGACGGGCCCCCACGCGGACGGGCTGCACGTTGTCATCAACCCTCCACACCACACCACCCACCAAAAGAACAGAGGCGTTGGGCCCGGAGGCCTTGGCTGGGGGTTCTTCTGCCTCTCCGGACAGGTGGCGTTGATGTGTCCAGTCCTTTTACAGGAGAAACACTGGCGGGGGTCTGATGTAGGCCTGGCGCTGGCAAAGGGGATAGTGCCTCCAGAGGGACGACTGGCCGGGGCACTGGGGTTGGTTGCAGGCTTACCCCCTCCCCAGCGGGTGGTGACGGGCTTCCGCACCTCGGGTTTCCGGTTGGCCTCATAGCTGTCGGCGATCCGTGCTGTTGTGACCGCGTCCTCCGGTTCTCGGTCCAGGATGAACTGTCGGACCTCCGCTGGGCACAGATGCAGGAACTGGTCTTTGATCATCAGGTCTTTCAGCTCCTCAAAGGTGTCAACTGACAGTCCATGGATCCACTGGTCAAAGTGGTTCCTGAGTCCTTGCACCACATCGCTATAACTGTCGTGTGGGCCACGTTGGAGGTTCCGGAACTTCTTTCGGTATACCTCAGGGGTTAGCTGGTACTTGGCAATCAGGGCCTGCTTGATGGCCTCATAGTCACTGTCTTGATCTGACGTGAGGGAAGCGAACGCCTCCAAAGCTTTGCCCTTTAGCCCGGGGGTCAAGTACCTGGCCCATTGGTCGGCAGGTAGCCGGTACTGTCTGCAGACTTTCTCAAAGGCCTGCAGAAAAGTGTCCAAGTCTCCTTCCTTTTCCAGCACGGGAAAGTGCTCCGGCCGGGGCTTGGGACTCTGAGAGCTGCTGGGTGTACCGCTCTGGGCTGTGGAGGGCATTGCCCCTTGTCTGAGCAGCTCCAGTTCATGGGCTCTCTGAGCTTCCCGCTCGGCTCTCTCAGCCTCCCGCTCGGCTCTCTCAGCCTCCCGCTCGGCCTCTCGCTGGGCTTGGCGCTCGGCTCTCTCAGCCTCTCGCTGTTTGGCCTCTCGCTGGTCGGCTCTCTCTTGAGCTTGCTGGATCAGCCTCAGGCGTTCTTCCCGGTTGTCAGCGGTGAGTCCCTCCAGGGCCGCCTGCAGGTAAGGGTCCACCTCTCTCTGGGTGTAAGCAGTCAGGGGTTGGGCCTCTGCTCCTGCGGCACCACCTTGGCTTGGGCCGGCTCCTGCGCCCGCCACGCTCCGATGCTCGCCCAGCTCCTTCAGGGCCTGGACCAGTTGGCCTTTGGTTCGGTTCGTGTGGACAAGACCGTGGTACTTGCAGATTCCCACAAGAGTGTCCTTGCTCTGCTTTTCGAACCAACTTGCTCCTATGGTAGCCATGTTTGCCAAATAAAAGATAGGATAGAAAAACAAAGAGAAGGGAGGGGTAACCGCAAGTACACACAATTGTCTCAGGACTAATAAACACTGAGTCTGTTCTCCAAAACTTTAGCTGCAGGGTCGCTGAAGCACCGTGCAAGTTTTTTTTAGTGAATGGAATGATTGCTCAAACCAGATCACTAATGCTCTATAATCCCACCGCTGCCACCAATATGTGATGAACGGTGCCGCGGTCCGCCACACGGTAGCCCGGGGGTCACGGCTTGTGATCCCACCGCTGTGCCACCAATATGTGATGAACGGTGCCGCGGTCCGCCACACGGTAGCCCGGGGTATCACGGCTTGTGATCCCACCGCTGCCACCAATATGTCATGAACGGGCACGCGGTCCGCCACACGGTAGCCCGGGGGTCACGGCTTGTGATCCCACCGCTGTGCCACCAATATGTGATGAACGGTGCCGCGGTCCGCCACACGGTAGCCCGGGGTATCACGGCTTGTGATCCCTCCGTGCTGCAAATGTGACGAAAACGCGCACACACACGACGGCTGCTGCCGTCCGACCCAGTAAACTGCAGGGATTTATAATTATCCCACTTCCACTTAGGAACTTGCAGCTCTCTGGCGCCCCCCTTACCCTCAGGTCAGTCAGGGAACTGCACCTAGGATAATGGGTCGCCAGACGGGTCACTTGGATGTGTGCTGGCTATTGGGCACGCTGCAGTGAGGGAATTATAATTACTCCTGGCTGCAGCCAGGCAGTACCCTTATAAACCCCGCTCCGTCACTGCCAGCGTCACCCAATAGATTAACACTTTACACCCCTTCCTTTTTAGCTGCCACCAGCTACGGCTTTTGATGAACAATTTATCAAGAGGGTCCGTAGCAACCCCAAAACAGTAGCGTAGTGCTTCAGGCACGTGCAAATTCGTTTATAGAGCAGGAGAAACAAACTAATAAATTTATAGGTTTATTCCTTAAAAAAAAACAGGCAGTGCTTATATCATATAAAAAGATGTAACAAACTGAGACAATATAGTTATGTACAGATGCAGTTATAAAATAAAATGGGATTAAGAATGAAAGATAACTCACATGATAGTGACTCGCTCCACAATTGTGGATACCAGGGCTATGGGGTACTCGGAGCCGAGCCCATTGATTTCTATGGGAGATGTCACTGGCAGCGGGACTCGGTCCGTGGCCCTGGCAGTCAAGCGATGGGGGGTATTTACAGGGGATTAATAGTATAGGTAGTTCGTGACGCCACCTGTGGTATCTGGTTAATTGAACCAGCGCTGCTATAAGGACTTTCACAGGGATGTTATGGGGGCAGCTGGGTGGTAGTCTCCCACAGGTGAGACGGGTCCCTGGAAGTCTATGGTGATGATGAAGGGTGTAGTTAATAATTCAGTCGCACACAATGCAGCTTCTTTTCATACCTTTTACTGGTAGATGGTTCAAGCAGGTCCCGGGGAGCTGGTCGGGGTGGAGAACGCACATTCGGGTAACCACTGAGCAGGTTAGAGGCCTCCTTTACTTCGAATGTAGGTGAGTCCAACTTGCCTAAAGCGAAGTTAACTCTGAATCTCCAGCTTTCTCAATAGCTGTACTGCCCGGCCAACGTTGTGGTGGAAACTTCTAAGTGGTGAAAACTAAGTCTATATTTGCTGATCAGGCTAGACTCCTGTTTTCCCTGTCTCCGGTTACGTATTGACACTTAGGGCTGCTCTCTGCGACCTGTAGTCCAGATGCCTCCGGTTTTCTTGTTACTAAGCTTGAAACTGTAGCAACGCTTCGGACCCCGGTGTCCGGCAATTTAGTGCAGGCAATCCAATACCTGAAGCACTTCTCTATGTCCTCTCCACTGCGCCCTTCGCCCTGCTTCTGCTCTTTGCATAAGCACTTGTAGCTTTCGATGGAAATAGTCAGCTTTCTTCCGAGCTCGCTGAGCAGCTCTCAGTTTCCTCCTTGTTTCAGCTTCTACTGAGGTACTGATTCAGGGTAGCTCTGACTAGGCTAGGATGATGCACTTCACCCGTACTAGCCTCCACTTCTTTGTCAGGTGAGCTACGCTAGCTCTGCGAGGATTCAGTCCTCTCTCCTCTCCAAGTCCAGACTGAACTGGCACTGAACTGCACTGTCTGAAGACAGGAAACTAACTGACTGATCTGAGCTCTTCTCAGACAGGAAACAGACTGACTCTGCTACATGTCACCACCTCCTATACCTCAGATGGGTGTGTCTGAAAGTGTGAGTGGCAGTGAGTGATAACAAGCTTTTGCGGTTACGTTCCTGTGCACTCTCCTGGATTTTTATGTGTGCCTTATATAGCTGGGCTACACATCCCCCCTTGGTAAAACACAGCACTCCCGGGCTGTAAAAGACAAAAAGAACATTTTGTTTTGCATTAACATAACATTATAACTCTTCCCATCCGGGAGGTAAGACTTCTTGAACGTTACAATTTGTACAATAGGAAAATACAAAAGTATCAAAATATCAAGACATTTCCATATTTACAAGATACTTGTGGAGGACCCGCACCAAAAACCTCCCACGTGGGTCCTGGGTGGGCTGCAGGACTTCTGACTGCAGACCTCACTCTAGGCCACACCATACGGGTTTTTCTTCAGAGGTAGATAGTAATGGTTTCGTGTAAAACCAAGATGTAGCACCGTAGTGCAACTATTTACAAAGCAAGTTCTTGGGCTGGCACAGTCCACAGCCACGCAGTCCATAGCATGGAAAAGACACATTTCAAGACTTATAAATAGAAATCACATTAATAACTTTTTCAAACTTTATACATTTTTGTTTCAGTGACAATAAACCCTGTCTGGGTCTTGCTAACTAGTTTACTAGGACTACTCCTGATAGCGAATAGGTAGTTTACCTTTAGTGATACGTTCTGATCTACGTGGGGTAGCGTCAGGTATGGTATTCTCTAACCTTTCTGTTCTGCGTAACGGCAAACTATAGACACGACTCCACCTCTCTAGGGACCTGGCAAGCATGCTAGGACTGGAGGAGGCGTTACTGCTTCACCAGCTCCATCAGGGGATTCCACTTCTTGTGAGGCTTCTTCTTGCGGGTCCCTACTTGTGGTTCTAATGGTTGAGGGTCTGACGGAACAGGTTCTTCTGGAACTGGCTCTACTGGCACAATTGGTATGACTGGATGCAGAGACTCCTCTTGCGGTTGATAAAACTGCAGCACAGGAATAATTACAGCGTCTCCTAATCTGGGCCAATCTGCAGGTAAATCTCCCAAATCCGTGTGTATGACCGCTTCAGCACTCTCTTCTTGATGAACAACAGGGTTTTCTTCACGGAGCTTTAATGGGCAAGGACACAACTTTAAATGATCTCTGGACACCGTTGCCGTCGTTTTTCCTCCATCCTTACTAATGGTACAGACCTTTCTGTTATCAAAATTGGAATTTTGCACGACGTATGGCTCCTGTTCCCACTGATCATCCAACTTGTGTGTTATTCTTTTCCTTTTGAGCACCATTTCTCCAGGCATTAAAGGCTTAGCGGGAGCATTTTTGTTATAGTTCTTCTCTTGCTTTTCTCTTACTTTGTTGAGACTGTCTTCTACGCAGGCTTGTACTCTCTTGTACTGTTCCTGTCGAGTTGTGTCCCAATCTTCAGCACTGTCATCAGCCTCTGGTTCTACTACTCCCAGCTCCAAATCCATTGGCAGTCTTCCAGGTCTTGCTCTCATAAGGTAAGCTGGAGTGCAGTTTGCAATGCGGATTGCAATGCAGATTGTGATGCAGTTTGCGATGCGGATTGTGATGCAGATTGTGATGCAGTTTGCGATGCGGCTGCGATGCAGTTGCGATGCAGTTTGCGATGCGCTCGCGAAGCAATGATGCAGTTTGCGATGCGCCTCGCGATGCAGATTGCGATGCAGTTTGCGATGCGGCTCGCGATGCAGATTGGGATGCAGGTTGGGGGCGTGTCCAGGAAACTGCGCGTTATTTTAGGTACGCCCCCCTTCTTCACCAGCGCCTGAGGGCGCGAACATGGCAGTAAAATGGCAGAATTTGGCGCCAAATACAGCAAACAGTCTTTTTCACCAAACAGTTCAATAGACACACAGGACTCACAATTGCAAGCTTTCGTATCCTGTTCGTGACGCCAGGATGAATTGACTCGCTCCACAATTGTGGATACCAGGGCTATGGGGTACTCGGAGCCGAGCCCATTGATTTCTATGGGAGTTGTCACTGGCAGCGGGACTCGGTCCGTGGCCCCGGCAGTCAAGCGATGGGGGATATTTACAGGGGATTAATAGTATAGGTAGTTCGTGACGCCACCTGTGGTATCTGGTTAATTGAACCAGCGCTGCTATAAGGACTTTCACAGGGGATGTTATGGGGGCAGCTGGGTGGTAAGTCTCCCACAGGTGAGACTGGTCCCTGGAAGTCTATGGTGAAGATGCAGGGTGTAGATAATAATTCAGTCACACACGAAATAGCTTCTTTTCATACGTTTACTGGTAGATGGTTCAAGCAGGTCCCGGGGAGCTGGTCGGGGTGGAGAATGCACATTCGGGTAACCGCTGAGCAGGTTAGAGGCCTCCTTTACTTCGATATTAGGTGAGTCCAACTTGCCTGAAGCGAAGTTAACTCTGAATCTCCAGCTTTCTCAATAGCTGTACTGCCCGGCCAACGTTGTGGTGGAAACTTCTAAGTGGTGAAAACTAAGTCTATATTTGCTGATCAGGCTAGACTCCTGTTTTTCCCTGTCTCCGGTTACGTATTGACACTTAGGGCTGCTCTCTGCGACCTGTAGTCCAGATGCCTCCGGTTTTCTTGTTACTAAGCTTGAAACTGTAGCAACGCTTCGGACCCCGGTGTCCGGCAATTTAGTGCAGGCAATCCAATACCTGAAGCACTTCTCTATGTCCTCTCCACTGCGCCCTTCGCCCTGCTTCTGCTCTTTGCATAAGCACTTGTAGCTTTCGATGGAAATAGTCAGCTTTCTTCCGAGCTCGCTGAGCAGCTCTCAGTTTCCTCCTTGTTTCAGCTTCTACTGAGGTACTGATTCAGGGTAGCTCTGACTAGGCTAGGATGATGCACTTCACCCGTACTAGCCTCCACTTCTTTGTCAGGTGAGCTACGCTAGCTCTGCGAGGATTCAGTCCTCTCTCCTCTCCAAGTCCAGACTGAACTGGCACAGAACTGCACTGTCTGAAGACAGGAAACTAACTGACTGATCTGAGCTCTTCTCAGACAGGAAACAGACTGACTCTGCTACATGTCACCACTCCTATACCTCAGATGGGTGTGTCTGAAAGTGTGAGTGGCAGTGAGTGATAACAAGCTTTTGTGGTTACCTTCCTGTGCATTCTCCTGGATTTTATGTGTGCCTGACATAGCTGGGCTACACAATAGTTACATATGCATAGGCAAGCCAGGCTGGGGGAAGGAGCCACACGTCATAGTTCATTGGGAGATCTCTTACTCAGGACATCCCAGCAGAAAAGTGCCTAAGGAACTTCACTGCAAGACTTATGCATGTCAGCTTCTGACCTCACAAAAAGGGCTGGTCCTCTGGCCACCTCCCCTGGCTGCAAGCTATGGTTTGAGCTCTGCAATATCATAAGGTTCATAACTCGTCCTGTGAACCTAGCAGAATAACGGCAGACCTATCAATGATCTTACTCTAAAATTACGGTTCCAATGAGCCCACACTTGGGTGGGCTAGTACATGGGGCACCCGAGAATTCCATTTCTCGGGTTCTGTTGGAGTTACGGGTTTACCAGTACCACGGGAACGATGCCCGTCGGCGCATGGTTTAACTTTCGTGTTTCTAGCGAATGCTCCCACGTGTTATTAACCAAAAAAGAATGAATTCTCCAAAATGGCTGCTATAGGAAGAAAGCACGTGTGCAGACAATGCAGGACCCCTGCGGTGAAGCGGGAAAACTTCCAGCACTGGCAGCTCACATTACACTGCCTGAGTGCAGGCTGGGGTTGGTGAGAAGTACGAGAGCTGCAGAGAGAAGGAGGGGGGCTTTGCTTGGTGGGCTTTCAGCAGTACAAAAAAAAAAGATGAGGACAGCAATTCCAGCACAGCACTCATCACAGTGTGTATCACTGATGTATGAGTGTGTGACTGATATACGTGTGTATCACTGATGTATGAGTGTGTGACTTATGTACTTGTGTATCACTGATATATGAGTGTGTTACTTATGTAGTTTGTAACACTGATGTATGAGTGTGTGACTTATGTACTTGTGTATCACTGATATATGAGTGTGTTACTTATGTACGTTTGTAACACTGATGTATGAGTGTGTGACTTATGTACGTGTGTATCACTGATGTATGAGTGTGTGACTGATGTACGTGTGTATCACTGATGTATGAGTGTGTGACTGATGTACGTGTGTATCACTGATGTATGAGTGTGTGACTGATGTACGTGTGTATCACTGGTGTATGAGTGTGTGACTGATGTACTTGTGTATCACTGGTATTGTATGATGTTGTGATGATGTTACGTAGTGTATCACTGATGTATGAGTGTGTGACTATGTACGTGTGTAATCACTGTGTATGAGTGTGTGACTTATGTACGTGTGTATCACTGTGTATGAGTGTGTGACTGATGTACGTGTGTATCACTGGTGTATGAGTGTGTGACTGATGTACGTGTGTATCACTGATGTATGAGTGTGTGACTGATGTACGTGTGTATCACATGATGTATGAGTGTGTGACTTATGTACTGTGTATCACTGATGTATGAGTGTGTGACTGATATACGTGTGTATCACTGTGTATGGGGTGTGACTATGTACTTGTGTATCAACTGGATGTATGAGTGTGTGACTGATGTACTGTGTATCACTGGTGTATGAGTGTGTGAACTGATAAGTACGTGTGTATCATGTGTATGAGGTGTGTGACTGAATGTACTGTGTATCACTGTGTATGAGTGTGTGACTGATGTACTGTGTATCACTGATGTATGAGTGTGTGACTATGTACTGTGTATCACTGGTGTATGAGTGTGTGACTGATGTACGTTGTAGTATCACTGATGTATGAGGTGTGACTGATGTACGTGTGTATCACTGATGTATGAGTGTGTGACTGATTACTGTGTATCACTGGTGTTGATGGTGACTGATGTACTGTGTATCACTGATGTATGAGATGTGTACTGATTACGTGTGTATCATGATATGAGTGTGTGACTGATGTACGTGTGTATCACTGGTGATGAGTGACTGATGTAGTGTATATCATGATGTATGATGTGTGAATACTGGTATACTGTGTTGAGTGTGTGACTGATGTACTGTGTATCACTGATGTATGAGTGTGTGACTGATGTACGATGTGTATCACTGTGTATGAGTGTGTGACTGATTACGTGTGTATCACTGTGTATGAGTGTGTGACTGATGTACTGTGTATCACTGGTGTATGAGTGTGTGACTGATTACTGTGTATCACTGATGTATGAGTGTGTGACTGATTGACTGTGTATCACTGTGTATGAGTGTGTGACTGTATACTGTGTATCACTGGTGTATGAGTGTGTGACTGATGTACTGTGTATCACTGTGTATGAGTGTGTGACTGATTACGTGTGTATCACTGATGTATGAGTGTGTGACTGATGTACGTGTGTACACTGGTGTATGAGTGTGTGACTTATGTATGTGTGTATACTGTGTAAGTGAGTGTGTGACTGATGTACTGTGTATCACTGATGTATGAGTGTGACTGATTACGTGTGTATCACTGATGTATGAGTGTGTGACTATGTACTGTGTATCACTGTGTATGAGTTGCGTTACGGGTACCTGTGTATGATGTTGTGATGTTCATGTGTTTGAATATGTTATAGTGATGGACTATATGTATACTTAGAGTTGTACTATGACTGTGTCATGTGTATGAGTGGTGATACTGTATCATGTGTTGAGTTGTGATTATTTATCATGTGTGAGTGTGTACTATGTATGTGTATATTGTTATTAATGTAGTTGTATCAGGTGTGGATATGTGTCTGTGTGGCTATATGTATCATGGTAGTTGAGATTATTTCTTTGATGTGTGACTATGTATTACTTGTATGAGTGTTGAATTCGTGTTATAGTATGGTGTACTAGTATTGTATCACTGTGTATGAGTGGTGACTATGTACTGTGTATCACTGTGTATGATGTGTGATGATGTACTTTACTGTGTATGATGGTACTGATGTATGTGTATCACTGTGTTGTGTTGACTGATGTACTGTGTACACTGTGTATAGTGTGTGACTGATGTACTGTGTATCACTGGTGTATGAGTGTTGATGATGTTACTGTGTATCACGGTGTATGAGTGTGTGACGATTACGTGTGTATCACTGTGTATGAGTGTGTGATTATGTACGTGTGTATCACTGTGTATGAGTGTGTGACTAGTACGTGTGTATCACGGTGTATGAGTGTGTGACTGATTACGTGTGTATCACTGGTATGAGTGTGTGACTATACGTGTGTATCACTGATGTATGAGTGTGTGATGATATACGTGTGTATCACTGTGTTGAGTGTGTGACTGATTACGTGTGTATCACTGATGTATGGTGTGTGACTTATACTGTGTATACTGTGTATGTGTGTGACTGATGTACGTGTGTATCACTGGTGTATGAGTGTGTGACTGATGTACTGTGTATCACTGGTGTATGAGTGTTGACTGATTAGTGTGTATCACTGATGTATGAGTGTGTGACTGATGTACTGTGTATCACTGTGTATGAGTGTGTGACTATGTACTGTGTATCATGGTGTATGAGTGTGTGACTTATGTATGTGTATACTGTGTATGAGTGTGTGATTGATGTACGTGTGTATCACTGTGTATGAGTGTGTGACTGATGTACTGTGTATCACTGTGTATGAGTGTGTGACTGATTACTGTGTATCACTGGTGTATGAGTGTGTGACTGATTACTGTGTATCACTGGTTATGAGTGTGTGACTATGTACTGTGTATCACTGATGTATGAGTGTGTGACTGATTACGTGTGTATCACTGGTGTATGAGTGTGTGACTGATGTATGTGTATCACTGGTGTATGAGTGTGTGACTGATGTACGTGTGTATCACTGGTGTATGAGTGTGTGACTATGTACTGTGTATCACTGTGTATGAGTGTGTGACTGATGTACGTGTGTATCATGATGTATGAGTGTGTGACTGATGTACTGTTTCACTGTGTTGATGTGTACTGATGTAGTGTGATACTGTGTATATGTGTGACTGATAGTGTGTATCACTGGTGTATGAGTGTGTGACTGATTACTGTGTATCACTGATGTATGAGTGTGTGACTGATGTACGTTGTATCACTGTATGAGTGTGTGATTATGTACTGTGTATCACTGTGTATGAGTGTGACTGATGTACTGTGTATCACTGATGTAGAGTGTGTGACTTGTACTGTGTACTTGTAGAGGTGTGACTTATGTGTTGTGTTGGATAGTAGTGTGATGTATGTGTATGGATGTGTTGCGTGTATAGTATGAGAGTGTATTGTGTTATGTGTATGTTATAGTTGATAGGTATGAGTTGTGTTGTGTAGTGTATGGTGTGTGTAGTGTTGTGATGTGTGTATACTGTGTATGTGTTTGAGTTATATGTGTGGTTAACGGTGTAGTGTGTGTTAGGTGTTGTGTATAGTTATTATGTATTTTGATCGGTGTATGTTGATGGAGTGTATTGTATGTGGTGATAGTATGGTGTTGTGATATGTGTGACTGATTAGGTGTATATGGTTATGGTGTTACTATGTAGGTGTACATGATGTATGAGTGTGTACTGATGTAGTGTGTTACTGGTATGATGTGTGACTTGTACTTACATGTGTATGAGTGTGTGTATGACGTGTGTATCACTGGTATGTGTGTATGTGTACTGTGTAACACTGAGTATGAGTGTGTCTGTTGTGTATCTGTGATGTGTTGTTTATACGTGTACAGATGTATGAGTGTTAGTACTGTATACGGTTAGATGTTGATGATGTACCTGTGTATAGTTTGTATGTTGGATTATGATAGAGTGTGATGATGTTGTGTTATGATGATGAGTGTGTGACTATGTACTGTGTATCACTGTGTATGAGTGTGTGACTGATGTTGTGTATCATTG
>JARQOD010012739.1:0-18410 GCA_033576555.1 Oophaga sylvatica | reverse complement strand
ACCCCCCAAGGCTGCAAAAATAGTGATTGCGGCATTTAGAAGAGGGGAGGCGGGGGAAAACGCCCTCTTTCACCCCCTTCTCCCCCCACAACAAAAAAAAAAAAAAAAAAGTTTCTAAATTTGCTGTTTTTTGTCTTTTCTTTTTTTTTGGTTTTTGGTATTTTGGGGCTCTCTATTCACAGGAATCGCAACTTTCCACCCAAAATTGTTGCTCAAAAAACCAATACTTTCCTTTCTTTCCGAGCCTTCCCAAACAGAATTCCGCCCCACATAGGGGTGTAACTTTTTATCCAAAATTCAAACTGATTGGGAGTCCAGTTTCTCTATTTACCCTGTGAAAATACAAAATTGGGGGGCAAAGCACTTTTAATTTTTACCCTTTGCCACGAAGCACCCACTTGAGAAGGACCGCCCATAAAAAAGAAACCTACAAATAAAAGGGGCGGTCCGCCTCTCCCCCTCATTGGGTTTCCTGTTCCTAGGGAAAACCCGCAGGATTCCCAGGGGGAAAAAATACTGATAGCAGCGCCTGTGGGGTTTTTTGGGAAAGGGCGGGAGTCCTTATGGGAGCAGCTCGGGGGAGTGCTGTAACCCGGGCTCCCCCCTCGTCTGACACGCATTGGACCCAAAAATGGGGGGTCCGGTCGGCCGACCGCGATTTTGCGAGGTGCCCCCTGTGTGGGGGCCGGGATAGCAGCCCCAGCAAAGGGAGAAAGGGTGGCACAGAAGGGCCGGGGCGCAGCGTTGGAGCCGACAGGAAGGGGAAAGGGGGGAACTTCCGGGTCACGGGAAAATTCCCCAGCAAAAAAGCAGACACTTCAGGGGCGAGGAAGAGAGACCCCCCCCGCCCCTCGCCCGCACCCTCCACCCACAAATAAAAAAAAAAAAAAGAGGATCGATTTAGTGTATATGCTGCGCTGCTGCACAAATTGCAAAAAAGGGCCCCGTTCAGCATAACATCTGTATCCCCAAGGGATCATGATAGATTTGGGGGTAGATAAAAAATTTTTTTAAAAAAAAATTAATTTGTAATAAATAGTAAGTTGATATATATGGCGCATAGTTGTAAAAAAATACCCAAAAAAAAAAAAAAAAAAAAAGGAGGGCGGGGGAGGGGGAGGGACTAGAAGCAACAGGAAGGGGGAGATAAAAAGCCCTCTAAGTGGTAGCACATGCAAGATGTTTCCCCCAGGACAAGCACGCATCCCCCGGCAAGGATACTGAAGCTCCGCCGAGATCACAAATCCTCGGACAAAAGCCACGAACCCACGCCACAGCCCTTTTCACCGCCTTCCCATCGGTCCGAAGCTTCACTGGTGAGTCATCACATCTCCTATAAAAAGCTAAGGGTCTCTCTCTCTCTCTCTCTCTCTCTCTCCCTCCCCTTTGGATAATCTTCCTAAGAAAAAAGGGAAAACAAAAAACAAAGGGGGGCCCTTTAGGGCCCCACTGCTCAAACTAACAAAAATTTTTATGTAAAATAGCTAAAGATACCTTCGAAGCGTCCGATCAGAAGGACATAAGGGCTAAATAAGAGCAAACTGCAGGCCTTAATCCCCAAAAAAAGCACCCTGGGGGAGAAAAAGAAAAAAGCAAAATTTTTCCAGTTCGGCTCCGTCCAGGGGGAAGGGAAAAGCATCCGATACAGAAAAAAACATCTGCACCTGCGTCCCCATCCTCCTCAAAAGGGGGGGGTTCATGTTTTCCCTAGAGGACATGGACAGTCATTTAAATTTTTAAAACACCATGGGTGTCCGATGTAAAAGGGCCTAAAACCCCCCAAGAGGTCATGTTCAAAAGGCCAAAGATAGAAAAGAAAGCGTTCCCAGTAATTGGGGGCCTTAAAGCCTTAATTAAAAGGGTGGGAAAAAAAAAAGGGAAAGAGGGGGTTATCTTCCCCCGCCTCAAAAAGAAGGACCCCTTCAGCGACGAGGAATTTAAAATGGCAAAAATTTCCCAAATTTTTATGCCCCGGGGTCGCCTTTTTCCCAAAACTCTCCTCCCGGGGGGAAATGCAGGATTTTTAAAAAGATCCCTGACCCAAACAAGCCTCATTTTAAAAAAGAGGGGGGGAACACTTTTGGGGACATTTAAACCAGTAGCCAGTCTTTCGGCCCGTTTATGTGGTTTGGTTGATCAACTGACCAACAAATAGGGAAGAAAATTTCCAGGGACAAGTTACAGCTCTACCCCCCAATTCGGGAGGGGCCCCTTTTATACCACCCCTCCCCCCACTCCTACCCGGGGCCAGAAAAACGGGCCTTTTAAAAATTTTTGACGTGTCTAGGCTTAAGGTTAGAGGGACACCAATCCAATCAAATCTTACTATTCGTGGATGGGATTTTTTTTGGGGGGAAAAATTTGGTAACATCCCAAAAGGCATTAGAAAGAAAGAAGGCCTTCCCCTAACCCCCCTTCCATCCTTTTAGGAGGGCGTTTAAAGAGGAGATCATTTGGTAAAGGAAAGAACAACTGAAAACCAAAAACCCTGGCATCAAAGGAAGGGAAAAAATTAAAGGTGCTAGTTCAGAGGACATACCTTCGTGGGGAAAAAGATAAAATGCACCAACCGTCCCCCCGTAGGGGAAGACTAAAATCATTCTTCCAGAATGGGGAAATATATCACAAATATAGGGTCCTGGACATAGTTAAACATGGGTTAAAAATAAGATTTCTTCAAATTCCCCAAAATACATTTATACTAACATCCTAAGCTGCCCGGTACAAAAACAGGCCCTTGAAAATAGATAAGAAATCTCATAATTAAAAACGATTGACTCGGTGCCTGTTTTTGCAAGAAGGGAAAGGATTTTACTCCCCGCCTTCCTAGTTTCAAAACCTGTGGCTCATTCAAACAATTATGAACGAAAAGATTAAATCGTTCACAGGAAGGAAAAATTTAAAATGGAATCCATTAGTGGCAATTAAACTGCTTTTTTCCAACTGTGATGGAGGTTTAGATCTAAAGATGTTATTATCATCTTCCAATCCATTCCAATACCCAAAAATCTCCCGAGTGGCGTTTCCTAGACGGCGCATACATCATTTCCATTTGCGCGATGCCATTTGGCCTTTCAACCACCAAAATGTTTCAAAGGTGATGCTGGAAGAATGGCCTTCCTACGGCAAAAAAAAACCCTAAAATATGTTCTGGTGACTTTTTGATGGGGAAATTCGTGCACAAGTCCCCACGGGTTTAATGACGCAATCTTATCCCACAGGTCTAGGTGGCTCATAAACAGCAAGAAATCCAGGTTCGAGCCGCAATCCGTCCATCCTTTCTAGGCCTCCAATAGATTCAACAGTGCAAAATGTCTACTGCCACGGGAAAATATCAGCGATAAAACAAAAGTCAGTGCACAATAAGGGAACCCGCTGACCTGAGAGAAGCAATGGTCCCTATGGGGTCCCCACTTCATGTATTCCGGCGGTTAAGTGGGGGCAATTTCACACCTGAGATTACAGCACCAAATATACAAAAAGCCTAGCTAGAGGTCACAATAAACAAATCACCTTATCCCCTAGTAAAACATTTTATACTGGTGGAGTGATAATAAATATCAGAAGGAGTAGACTGTGTAATAACCCTTCCGTATCATTACCAAGACGCCCGCCCTACAGGATGGGGAGCTCACCTGGGAGAAATTTTTTTTCCAGCCGTGGGGAAGAAAACAAATAAATGATTCCTCAAATTTAAAAAATTAAAAGCGGTAGTCATGCCCTATAACATTCCTTCCGCAGCTTTAAGGAGAACATGTAGAACCTCTGGGCAACCCACAGTAGTGGCATAACAACAAACAAGCGGGAAAACGTCGGACAATTAATGTCTTCCACAAAGAAAATTTTTCTTACCGAGGAAAAATTTTTTTTCTCCCGTAGCTTTCACATCAGAGGGCATAGACAATTCAGAAGCGGACTTCCTAAGTTGCCACACCCGCACAGAGATGGTGTCAAACAAAAAAATATTCAGAAACATTGTGTCACTATGGGGCCTTCCGCAGATAGTTTTTTTGCCACTCGACCCGAACAGACAACACCAAGGTTCGCCTCCTGGTAGGAGATCAGCCCAAAATTCTGGATGCCCTTCAAAGTCCGTGGCAGTTCAGGTAGCATATGCCTTTCCCCCGATCATATTGCTACCGCAAGTCTCAGGAAGATCAGGGCGGGAAAAGGGGGCCCGGGTAATATTTAAAAGCCCCATTCTGGCCCAAGAGACCTTGGTTCCTGCTTCAAATATGTCCTTGAAAATCCCTGGTATTCCCTTCAACCCAGGCTTCCTCTCAAGGGGACTTTCTTCACCCCTCAAGTGGACATCTCCACTTGACGGCGTGGAACTTGAGGGGGAAATACTGGAACAAGGGGTTCTCTGAGGAATTAATCAACCCTTCTTCATAGAAAGAAAGCCAACCACTGCTAAAACTACACCAAGTATGGAGAAGATTTTAGAATTCCATCCAATCTCAACTTTAAAGAGATTCCGATAAAATTTTCTAGAATTTCTGCAAAAAGGGAAAGATTAGGATAATCAGTAAACACACTTAGAGTCCAAGTATCTGCACAGGGCACTCTATGTTATAATCTAGCTGGTAATAGATGGTAGCTAGATTCATCCAGGCTTGTGAACAATTACACCAGTTCATATATCCAGAATGCCCCCTTGGGATCTAAACTTGGTTCTAGGACGCCCAAAAGGGTCCACCCTTTGAACCGTTAGATTGCATACCCCTTAAAGATTATATCTCTTAAAAGGTACTCTTGGTGCATTAACTCACCAGAAGAGTCATGACATGCGGCATTATCTATAGATCCTCCATTTCTGCTATCATTCCGGGACATTAATTTAAAACCTGCCCCCCTTATTTACCAAAATTTGCAGGGAAGTTCCATAGATCGCAGAAATTTCACCTACCCCCTTTTTTAGTAACCCTTCTTCTCCGTCAGAAGAGAAATACCGTTAGATGTGAAAAGAAAGTGTTAAAATTTATTGAAAGAGGGCTAGTGGAGGAAGAGTAGGGCCTTTTATATCCTTCCAGGGCCAAAGGAAGGGATACGGGGTCACAAAAAGCCACCCTATCCGGTGGATCAGAGAAGCAATCTGTCTGGCGTATCCCTGCAAAAAATTAAGATCCCCCAAAAAGGAATAAAAGCACATCCGCCGGGCCATGGCATCCTCCGGGCAAAAAAGAGGAACGTCCCAATCGAGTCAATGTAAGGCCCAACCTGGTCGCCCCTTTCCCACGTTTTACAACCACTCAGGCTTGATTTTCACCTCCTTGACCTATCCTTTGGTAGAGCAGTTCTCAGCACGGTGGTCCCTCCCAGGTGAAAGTCTCTGAAAGTCTTCAAGTGGGTGCGCGTGGCGAAGGGTAAAAAGCCGATTACGTCCGGTAATGCTTTTAATGAGTCCCGACAGCCCCACTCATTCCCTCCCTGAAAATCAAAGACGTGTATATACCCTTTTTGAATGAAATAAAAAATTTGAAAAATTAAATGCCAATACTAGGTCCTCGGTACTCTGAAATCCAACTGAGGAGGAAGGGGGACCGCCCTCTTTTTCTCTGTAGGTTTCCTGTTCCTATGGGGGGATCCCCCCCAAGTGGGTGCTGTCGGTGGACTCATTAAAAGAGCATTACCGGTACGTAATCCGGCTTATTTCTTCCTATTTTCATTAATTCCTGGGGGAAACACCTAAAGGTTAACAAAAATTTCTAATGCGGTTTGAATATTTGAAGGGGCGATTTGAAATACTTTTTTTGTGGCTTTCCGAAGGATAGGCCCCCTCTCACGTCACTTCAAAAGTGAAGTGGTCACAAAAATACAGGTTTTGTAAATTTCATTGAAAATTTTTAACAAGAATGAAAAAATTGAAGTGACTACGATCTATTTTAAAAGGGCATAAAAATGTGAATTTTAAAAGAATACAAATATTTCCAAAGTTTGGTCAAATTCTAATATTTTCATAAATAAAAAACCGGGCTTGGATTGCTAAGCCAAGCCTTCGACTCCTCAATTTCCCCAACCCGACCCCAAAAACACTGTGAGCATGTGCATAAAGGGAGCCCGATTCATCTCCGCATACCCCACAGCCTGCCTCATACTGAGCAGTACATTGTGTGCAGAATTATTAGGCAAATGAGTATTTTGATCACATCATCCTTTTATACATGTCCTACCCAAGCTGTAATGCTTGAAAGCCAAGCCAATATGTAAATCAGGGGATTTGCATCTCTGTTATGAGGAGGGGTGTGTTTTAAAGACATCAAACACCCTATATAAGGTGGCTTAATTAAATTTGGGGAACTTCTTTCCTTTGGCAAAAAGGGGCAAAGAAGATTTGGAGACTTGAAAGTCAAAAAAAATTTTGAGAAGTCTTGCAGAGGGATGCGCAGTCATAAATTGCCAAACTTTTGAAGGTGATACTGAACAATCAAGCGTTTCATGGAAATAGCCAACAGGTCACAAAAGGGGTGTTGATAAAAAAGGCGCAAAAATAACTGCCCCTGAATTGAAAGGAAAATCAAACGTGAAGCTGCCAAAAATGCCATTTGCCACCTTTTGCCATATTTTATTTTTGCAAACGTTACAGGAGTATCAAAAAGTACAAGGTGTCCATACTCAGGGACATTTGCCAAGGTAAGGAAGGCTGAAAAAAAGACCACCTTTGAACAAGAAACAAAAATTTTTGGCCCAGTCTTGACGTTTTATCTTAAGACTGATTTTTTTTAAGGTTTTTGGACTGAGAAATGGAGTGCTCTTGGGGCCAGAGGATGGGCCCAGACTGGTCAGTAAGGGGGGAGAGCCCACTCCACTCAGCACCAGCAAGGTGGAGGGGGGTACTGGTATGGGCTGGAATCATCAAAGATTAACTTGTGGGACATTTTCGGGTTGAGGATGGAGTGAAGCTCAACTCCCAGACCTACTGTCAGTTTCTGGAAGACCACCTTCTCCATGCAGTGGTACAGGAAAAAGTTGGTATCGTTCAAGAAAAACATGATTTTCATGCAGGACAATGCTGCATCACATGCATCCAAATACTCCACAGCGGGCTGCCCAAAAGGTCTAAAAGAAGAAAAAATTAATGACATGGCCCCTTGTTCACCTGATCTTGAACCCATAGAGAACCTGTGGTCCCTCATAAAATGTGAGATCTACAGGGAGGGAAAACAGTACACCTCTCGAACCGTGTCTGGGAGGCTGTGGTGGCTGCTGCACGCAATGTTGATCGTAAACAGATCAAGCAACTGACAGAATCTATGGATGGAAGGCTTTTGAGTGTCATCGTAAAGAAAGGTGGCTATATTGGTCACTGATTTTTTTTGGGGGCGGTTTGTGTTATATTGCTTTAACTGGTAAAAATAAACAAGTGAGATGGGTTATTTTTTGGTTTTTATACGTTGCCAAATAATTCTGCACAGTAAATAGTTACCTGACAAACAGATATCCCCTAAATAGCCAAATCAAAAAAAAACCACTCCAACTTCCAAAAATATTACGGGAATCTGTCACCCCATTTTAGCCATATCAACTAAAGATATGACTGAATAGTGCGTCCCATAAGCAAGCTATCGGTAGGTATCATATATCCTGATACCCCCCGTTTTGATAGCAAAATACCTTAGTAAGTCGGGATTCTTTTCTCTAAATCAGGGCGGTCCGGAGGGCGGCGTTTTTCTCTCCTCTCCCCCCCTCCCGCTCCTCGGCATGTCTTGCGTATCGCCGTTTGTGAATAGCACAGACAGCGTTCTGCTTCTCGCCATTGCGCTTTTCAAATTCCCCCCCCGCGCCTGCGTAGTGTGCTTTGCCCAGCAGTGGGCAACGCAAAAATCAAACAGCGCATGCGCAACCTTTCCTTGCCCCGGAAAATGACTGCTTGCCTTGGAACACTTTCGGGGCAGGAAAGTAAATGACAATAGTTGTGCATGCGCTGTAATAATTTTATGCTTTTCCCACTGTTGGGCAAAGCACTCTGTGCAGGTGCGGGGGGAATTTGAAAAGCGCAATGGCGGGAAGCACAAAGCTGTCTGTGCTATTCACGACGGCAATACGAAAAGACATTCCGAGGAGCGGGGGGAGGAGTGAAAACGCCGCCCTCTGGACCGGACCGCCCTGATTTTAGAGAAAAGAATCCTGACTTTACAAAGGTATTTTGCTATCAAAACGTGGGTATCAGGATATATGATACCTACCGATAGCTTGCTTATGGGACGCACTATTCAGTCAATCTTTAGTTGATATAGCAAAATGGGTGACAGATTCCCTTTAAGCTTTGATATTTATGAGTCTTTTGGTTGATTGAGAACATAGTTGTTGTTCCAATAATAAAAAGAATCCTCTCAAATACAACTGCCTAATAATTATGCAAACGTGTACATAAAGTGCACACAGATTCATCTCAACTAAAAGTCCTTAGATCGGCAACAGAACAGACATTTTATAGGAATTTCATAACTTTCCCAAATTATTATGAAAACATTTACAGCACATCCTTCATTGAACACTGTACCCAATGTGCTGTATATATATATATATATAATATATATATATATATATACATACGACCAAAAGTTTGGACATACCTCATTCAAAGATTTTTCTGTATTTTCAGGACTATGAAAGTTGTACATTCACACTGAAGGCATCCAAAACTATGAATTAACACATGTGGAAATTATTTATTACACTTAACAAAAAAGTGTGAAACAACTCAAAATATGTCTATATTCTAGGTTCTTCAAAGTAGCCACCTTTTGTTTTGAAACTGCTTTGCACGCAGAAAAGGTGAATGGATGGACTCTACATGCCTGGTTCCCATCGTGAAGCATGGAGGAGGTGGTGTGATGGTGTGGGGGTGCTTTGCTGGTGACACTGTTGGGATTTATTCAAATTGAAGCGGTGAGCGGTCCAGCTCACCCCAAACCATCTCGATTGGTTCAGGTCTGGTGACTGTGGAGGCCAGATCATCTGGCGTAGCACCCCAACACTCTCCTTCTTGTCAAATAGCCCTTACACAGCCTGGAGGTGTGTTTGGGGTCATTGTCCTGTTGAAAATAAATGATGGTCCCACTAAACGCAAACCGGATGGAATAGCATTCTGCTGCAAGATGCGTGGTAGCCATGCTGGTTCACTTCAATTTTAAATAAATCCGCAACAGGTCACCAGCAAAGCACCCCCACACCATCACACCACCTCCTCCATGCTTCACGAGGGAACCAGGCATGTAGAGTCTATCCGTTCACCTTTTCTGCGTGCAAAGCAGTAATCAAAGCAAAAGGTGCTACTTTGAAGAACCAGAATATAAGACATATTTTCAGTTGTTTCACACTTTTTTGTAAAGTGTAATGTTATAATTCCACATGTGTTACTTCAAGTTTGATGCCTTCAGTGTGGAATTTACAATTTTTACAGTCATGAAAGTACAAAAAATCGTTGAATGAGAAGGTGTGTCCAACTTTTGGACATCACCAAAATTGACACCGACTCCACAGCCCTGAAAGAAATGTAAATCATATGGTCCTAAATTTATCGTTATCATAAGTATAACGTGTCATTAAAAAAAAAAAACTTTTTCAGAATCTCTGGAATACAGTATGTGGAAGCATGGCAGAGTTATTACCGCATAAAGTGTCAATTTTAAAAATTTGTCTGGAGGGTGAAAACTGGCTTCAGCGTGAAAGGGTTAATTTATAGTACAGTTGGGTCTGGATTGGGGATAGCAAATTATGTTTAAATTTTTTTTATTTTTGTTTTTACTCGAAAGCTATGTGTTTTTGTGACAAAACATGCCTTTTTTTTTTTCTCTAACTTTTACAAATTTGACTTTTTTTTTTTTTTTTTCATCCTGGACTAATACTAATACAGGAATTGAATATTTACACTTTGATGATTACAATACGCAATAATTCTTTGCTGCAATGTATGAGCCCTGTCAGTTTCACAGTGATTGGATGGCTCTCTGACCAGTGTTATTCAATGAGGCAATGCAGATCAGTGGGTTTTTTTTTGGCTGTATTTGCCATGAAAAAAAAAAAAATCGCTGAATGAGTTATTTATTCCAAAATCAGATGGCGTGAGAAAAAATTTGATGTCATAAGGACCCAATATGCATCCGAGTTTTAAGGTAAACTGCAGTTCTGTAGCATAGGAAAGTGAAACATGGTCCTGTAAATGATTATACTGCGAGTAAAAAAATGGATTATATCGGGCACACGGATGACAATGAGAAGAAATCGCCCCCCCATTTTCCTGGATGAAGATTGACGTGTGTTTTTTTTTATAAATCCCCTCTTGTGACCCTAGGCACGCCTATTGCCCGACCATTTTTGGGGTTTTGGATGCCATGACAAGATCGGGTTGGATTGTGATCACGGGTCCCGAATTTTAAAAAGTGAGGCACCCTCCCTTGTTTCAATTGCTAATGACTTTGGGGTGCTAATCCCCATGGGTGCAAAAAACCTATTATGGCTGTTGCGCAGGGTGTCACAAACATATAAATTGAAACTTCTGAATTTTCGCCTGTTTTTATTTTTTTGGCCCTTTGGGGTTTGTAAAGAGCCTTTAATAGGTGGCCCATTTTTAAAGGGTTAAACTTGTATTCTTAATTATATAATAGGAAATGCAATTTATGGAACTGCTTCACGACCCACTCATATGAAAACCCTCTTGCATGTAGACATCTTGCCATTGCATAAGCATTACACTGTTACATAACGCCGGATGAAGCAGAAGCAGCCACACTCCAAAAAATGTATATGTGTGTTATAATCCAATATAAATTTATAGAGCCATTACAAAAAGTGATCTATTTCACATGTTTTATTTCTGTTAATTTGTTGATTATGGCTTACAGCCAATGAAAAACCCAAAATCATTATCTCGTAAATTTAAATACTTTATAAACCACTTGAAAATGATTTAAAATCCAAAAAATTTGGCCTGCTGAAATGTATGTTCAGTAAATGCAGTCAATACTTGGTCGGGTTCCTTTTGCATCAATTACTGCTCAATGCGGCGTGGATGGAGGCGATCTCTGTGGCATGTGAGGTTTGGTGGAAACCAGGTTGCTTTGATAGCAGCCTTCACTCGTTCATTTTGGGTCGGGTTTGTCTCACTCCTCTTGACATACCCAAGATTTCTATGGGTTAAGTCAGGCGAGTTTTGCCGCCAATCAAGCACAGTGATAATGTTGTTTTTAAACCCGGTATTGGTACTTAGGCAGTGGGCAGGTGTCAAGTCCTGGGAGAAAAATTTCCATCTCCAAAAACTTTTTGGCAGGGGAAGCTCAAGTCTCAAAATTTCCTGCTAACGGTGCGCTGACTTTGGGCTTGATAAAAAGTTTCCCCACTTTGGCGAAGCCCCACGGGAGGCGCGAATGGTAAGTTACTTGATTTTTTTTCAAATTCTAACCGGGCAGAGCTATTTTAGCGCAGAATTTGGCCAAAAAATTTGTTTTTGTGGCACAAAATGTCAGTTAGTCACACCTCTAGGCCCCCATGACTATATTACGTGTATGTAGAAAATTTGGTTTGTGCAGCTAGCTTATTAATTTTCTTATTATAGTGTCATTGCAGTGGATGATGTTAGGAAGATGGAGAAGCATCCGCGACCATACCTGCGGGAACGGCAGCAGAGGTCGAAGAGCGGGTCAGCAGCACCCCCAAAAAAAAAAATATTTTTTTACTTTGAAGGCTGGGTTTCTTGCACCTATTCTGGATCTCAGACCAAAGTACTACATCACCCCCTCATAACACATATGCAGTTTTGGCTCACCCCCCTAATTTCTAATCACCTTTCATTTCCCAAAAGAACTCAATCCAACCCACTAGAGGGAGACAGCTCCGACCCCAGAGGCCATTATTGACCCTTGGGGGGGTGAAGAGGTGGCTGGCCCATCGTCTGAACCTCTCATCAGCATCCCCCCAATGTCACAATCACAAGGCCACAGCAACCCCTCCTCCTGTACGAACCAAGGGGGCCCCCGCAAGCATCTGCAATTTGGGGTTGAAGAGGAAACAGCAGCCCCACTGAACTTCTGGGGGCTCGCCACAGCCGCGCAATATCCCCACCGGGGAGAAGAACGGGGGAGAATTACTGGGTCAGACACACATAGGCTGTGGACACTGGGGTACTCAATTACCTTTTTAAAGGGACTGTGGATGAGGGTGAGGAGGCCCTTACCCGTACGCCTGCCCCCTACCTTTTGTCCCCTCCCCGTAGCTCAGGCTCCTGTTTCAAGGAATCAATGCAAAACTAATTGGCATGCACACCCCCCAATACACCATATGAGGTGTTTGAATTCCTTGAGGGTGGCAGCTTCACCCCGTAACCTTTGCGCCTTCCCCCCCCCAAAAAGTGCATGCTCAATTAGGATCTGAGATCCCCCTGCACGGGCCCTACAACTCAACCCATTCCCCCCCGAACAACCTTGGCAACAACAGGGTCAAATGGCTGGCTTTATCCAATTCCAATATGGCCCTTGTAAGATCCTGTTGGAGGTTGGTCCCAACCTGGATGTGCTCACATGGTCATGTTGGGGGTATGTTCTCGTGGGTATCATCTTACACAGGAATTTAATTCTCCTTTTTCTGTATGGCAATGTGCCCAACACCAACCGACCGTGGGCAATGTTAGCTCGGGGCCCCAAAAAAAATCCACCCCAACAGGGTGATAGTCAACGTGGTTATAACTCTGGAACGCTTCAACGGATCTTCGCGATCTGAGATTGCTTTCTCGTGACATATTGACTTCACTAGAAGTAAAATTTCTTCGATATAATTGTTTTTTATTTTTGAAAAAAAAATGCAAAAATGGCAAAAAATTTTGCAGTTTAAAACTTTGAATTTTTATTCCTTAAAACAGGAAATAGTCACACAAAAATAGTTAAGAAATAACATTTCCCGCATGTCTTTTACATCAGTACAATTTTGGAAACAAAATTTTTTTTTTTAAGGAAGTTATAAGGGTTTAAAATTTTGACCCGATTTCTCTTTTTCCCCAAACAAAATTTTACAAAACCATTTTTTTTAGGGACCACCTCACATTTGAAGTCACTTTGAGGGGTCTATATGGCAGAGATACCCAAAAGTGAACCATTCAAAAACTGCACCCCTCAAGGTCTCCAAAACCACATTCAAAAAGTTTATTAACCCTTCAGGTGCTTCACAGGAGCTGAAGCAACGTGAAGGAAAAAATGAATATTTAACTTTTTAGTCACAAAAATGATTTTTTACAAACTTTTTTATTTTCACAAGGGTAAAAAGGAGAAAAGGACAGTTAAAATTTTGTGCAATTTTCCTGAGTACGCCAATACCCCATTGTGGGGGAAAACCATGTTTGGGCCACGGCAGGCCGTAAGGGAAGGAGCCCTTTGACTTTTTCAAACCAAAATTGGCTGGAATTGAGATTGGACGCCATGTCGCGATTGAAGAGCCCTGAGCGCCAAAAACATGGAAACCCCCCCCCAAGTGACACCATTTTGGAAACTAGCCCCCTATGGAACTTACTAGATCTTTTTGGTACACTTTGAACCCCCAAGTTTTTTCACAAAATTATAATGCCTGGGTGTGAAAAAAAAAAAAAAACAATTTCCACAAAAGGATTTTTTAGTCCCAAATTTTTGATTTTTCCCAAGGAAAATAAACCCCCAAAAATTTTGTTGTCCAATTTGTCATGAGTAACTGATACCCGTATGTGGGGGGGGGGGGAAAACGGGTTTTGGGGGCACGGCAGGCTGGAAAGGAATTAATAACGTTTTGGAATGAAGCGTTAATGGGGGTCATGTTCGTTTGCAGTGCCCAGATGACCTAAACATGGAAACCCCCCACAAGGGCCCCATTTTGGAAACTAGACCCCCTAAGGAACTTATCTAGATCTGTGGTGAGAATTTGAACCCCAAGTGCTTCACAAATTTAAAATCCTGGGCTGAAAATAAAAATCCTATTTTTTTCCCACAAAAATTTCTTTTAGTCCCAATTTTTTTTTTCCCAAGGGTAACAGGAGAATTGGACCCCCAAAAATTGTTGTCCAATTTGTCCTGATACGCTGATCCAATATGTGGGAGGAAAACTACTGTAGGGCACACGGTCGGGGCTGGAAGGGAAGTATGGTTTTAGATGCAACTTTGATGGAATGGTTGCGGGGTCATGTCGCATTTGGGGGAGCCCCTGATTTGCCTAAACAGTGGAAAACCCCCACAAGTGACCCCATTTTGGAAAAAGACCCCACAAGGAATTTTTCAATGTGTGGTGAGCGTATAAAGCCCCAAGTGCCTCACAGAAGTTTATAACGACAGCCGTAAAAACAAAAAAAAAATTTTTTTTACAAAAAAATATTTTTCGCCCCCCTTTTTATTTTCCCAAGGGGAAAAGAAGAATTGGACCCCCCAAAGTTATTGTCAATTTTTTCCCGAGTAAGCGTACCCCATATGTGGGGGGAACTACTGTTTTTGGGGCATGGAGGCTCAGAAGTGAAGGGCACCGTTTTTCTTTTCAACGCAGAATTGGCTGGGGAAATTTAAATCAACGCTAGTCACTTTTTAAGACCCTGAGGCCCAAACAGCGGAAACCCCCCTAATTCAACTCCAACCCTAACCCTAGTCGAAACCATCCCCCAACCACAAAACCCAACCCTTACACACCCAAACCCAACCCCCAAACCCAACCCAACTTTGCCCAACCTAACCCAAATTTAGCCGCAAACCAAAAACAAAAGGGAAAATGGAAATAATACTTTTTTTAATTTTTTTTTTTTCCCCAAAAAGGGGGTGAAAAGGGGGGGTTTTTTTTTACATTTATAGGGGGTTTT
This sequence comes from Oophaga sylvatica, assembly GCA_033576555.1. Taxonomy (NCBI): domain Eukaryota; kingdom Metazoa; phylum Chordata; class Amphibia; order Anura; family Dendrobatidae; genus Oophaga; species Oophaga sylvatica. The sequence continues at coordinate 3,610 of JARQOD010012739.1, read as the reverse complement.
TTTGTTGGCAGCTTCAGCAAAAAAAACCCTTTTTTTTCAAAAAAAAAATTTTTTTTTCATCGCCACTTTTTTAAGCTAAATTTTTGCATATTTTGGCCCAGAGTCTGTAAGGTCTTTTTTTTGCGATAATTTCGTTTTTATTGGTACCATTTTTGAGCACGGCCTTTTTTTTATCGCTTTTTTTTTTTCGTTTTTTGGGGGTTAGAAAAACAAAAACAATTCAGAATTTCTTTTGGGGGGGGGTTTTTTTCCTTCCCCCGTGGGAAAAATTGAAAAAGCTTTTTTTTTCTTCGGTCGTACAATTCGGCATACCTAAAATTTAAAAAATTTTTTATGTTTTGTGCTTTTGTACAATAAAAACAATTTTAATAAAAAATAATTACTTTTTTCGCTTTATTCGCCCCGCTATAACTTTTTTATTTTTTGCTGGGAAAACTGTAGGCGGGTTTTTTTTCGAGAAAAGTGTTTTCAGCGGTACCATGTTTATTTATATCGGGGTTTTTTTTCGCGGGTTTTTCCACTTTTTTTTTGGCGTATGATGATAAAGAATTGATTTTTTTGCTTTGGTTTTTTTTTTAAAGGGGGGTTTACTAAAGGGTTAAAAAAATTTTGGGGCAGTTTTTTTGGGGGGGTTGTTACGGAGGGTATACCAAATATGTGTACTTTTTTTTTTTTTTTCAGAAGAAATAAAAATTTTTGGGTTTTTTTTTTTTTTTTTTTTTTTTTTTTTTTTTTTTTTACACGTGATTTGATTTTTTAATTTTTTTTTTTTTCTTGTCCCAGGGGGGACATCATTGTTTTTTTTCAGATCGCTGGTCTCACAGGGCACACACACTGTGAGCCAGCGATTCACAGGCAGGCTGCGGCTTCCTCAGTCCCTGCCTCGGCAGGCACTGAGGAAGTCGCCTCCCGGGGGGCCCGGGGGGCCTTTTTTGGACCGGGGGGTCCTGCAGGGAAGGGCCCTTTAAAAAACAGCGCGGTCACATCCCCCGGGGGGGGGAGCGCATTTGATCGTTTGGACTTACTACCCACCATGAGATTGGAACGGGTTTCAAGGAGGGGGGGATCGTACGTCCATGGCAAGAGGGGTTAAAAAATTTTGTTATTTTTTTATATTTATTTAGACTAATTTTGTGCAAAAGAATTGCACAACTGGCCCCTGTAAAAACTTGGGGTAACAATGCTCTTGAGTAGGCAAACAACTTTTTTAAAATTTCATTACTTTATTTTAAACAAAATTTTGTTCTTTTTTTATATTTATTTTTAAAACCCCGTTTGTAAAGCATATTTGCACCATTAATGCCCCAAAAAGCATATGGTACTTAGCTGGGGGGTTGGGGGAGGTGAAATTTTTTGGGTTTTTAAATTTTTCTAATTTATATCAATGTTTTTATTTTTTTCACTCCATTTAAACATTGTTCTAATGCATCTTTGCATTATCTTCTTAAAACCCCAAAACCTTGGGGCAGATTAGTGCCATATGATAGTGAAAGTTTTTTTTTTGCTTATTTTTAAATTTTGGAAAAGTTTTTTTTTTTTAATTTTTTTAAATTTACCCCGTTGTCAAAGAAACTTTGCACTTGTCTAATGTGCCCCAACCCCATATGGGTCAATATGATCAGTACTACCCAAATTACTATTTTTTTTTCTTACTACTTTGAATTTTTTTCATGCCTTATTTTGGTACTTGTGTAAGAATGCACCTTCCCAAATGTCGTAAATACTATACCATAGAACAAAAGGTTCACTACCTCAAGTGGCTGTTGCCATAAAAATCTATTTTTATAAAAGTTTGGGGTCTTTTTTCTAATTGTTTGTATCAACCACCACAATCTGTTTGACCATTAATACCAACAAACGTCTAAAAAAATACTTTTTTTAGAAAACCACAAAAACATTACAGCATTTAATGATAATCTTGTCATTGTAGTACCCCAGGGGACCAAAATATTGGGTAAAGTTTTTCACTGTTTTCACCCTAAAGGGGGGCGCGTAAAGGGATGACAAGGGCTAGGCAAACCCCTTGGTCACACACTTTCACCAACAATATGGGGCCCCAAAACATGCATTCGGTAAAAAATGCAGAACAACCAGGCTTTGAGGACCTCTTTTTCATTGGTTTTCCCCAGCTGAAAAGCAGACGGAACACCCATTTTGCACAAAAAATTCCAAAAAGGGACACTCCACCGGCCCTGGCCCGGATGGGCAAGTTAAAAACCCCACGAGGGGCAAGATGTCATCGGGATAGGGCCTCTCACTTCCTTATAGCTGGAAGGCCCATCCCCAAAATACAACAAATGGGACCTTCTAGATTGGAGCCAGGAAGTGCCGTCTGGGGTAGGTTCAAATCATAGTGCGCAGCCCCGACCCATAAAATTGAAGCTCCAGAGTCCCATTTTTCCTAGGGGCCCAAAATCTACAATTATAAACCCCTATTACTGTCAACCAGAGCCAACAGCAAAACCCCGAAAAATTTGTTTTTAAAATTTAGAATTGGGCCCGAGTTCGGCACTTCCACACGATGTGCTTCCCCCAAGGGGGTTTATACAATTTGAGAAGTGGCTTGCTCCCAAAACCCTTGGCAATCCTCTTTTCCCGTCTTCCACTTTGGCTCAGGCACACCAATTGATCAGTCTGCCCAGAGTTTTTGAGCGGTATCACGCACCAAAGCCAGAGAGGGGGGAAAACCTCCCAATAAAAACTCCAGATGGAGTGGGCATGGGGGATGCCAGTATTAGGAACCTACAAGAACCCCAAAAGTACAGAGAACAACAATACACTGCAAAAAAGGTAGAACAAACGACTATACAAACCCCTTACATATTTAATGTCCAAAAAATCATAAGTTCAATTTACCGAAGTAACTTTTTTACTAATTTAAAAAACACTCATTGTTCAGGTACTTTTAAGGTGAAAGGCCTATATTATGGGGAATTTCTGAAGCCAAAGGGGGAAAGGGAAACTAGTGGGAAAACACATCATCAACAACAGTAGAAAGGGAGGAATTTTACCGTAGCAAAAGGGAAGTCCCCCCTCAAGATAGTTTGCGCATCCTGGTACCTGGTAGGTGACCCAGGGCGCCAATTCCAGCAAAACACAAAGTGTGAATGGTCATCCAAAAACAGAAAAAACTTGTCTGGATGATCCGCAGAGCTAAAGGAGGTGAAAATGGGGCCCTTTAGTGGGCTTGCCTCAAAAACGGTGCCCCCCTTCGCCCCCCCCTTTCCCCCGGGTCAACGTCACTGGTAGGCTGACCAAAGGGGGGACAAAACCCATTGTACAACCTCGTCAGTTGGGGTGAACTGAAGAGTGTCAGCATTTGGCAAGCAAGCAGCAGTACCCAACACAAGCACACCCAAAAACGGGGAAAAAAAAGCCTTCTGATGATGATTTAATGATTTTCAGGCCAAAAACAAGGATACACACGACCGGGTGGACTTGCGAGAAAAAACCCAAAATAATTTCAAGAGTTTCAGTCCTATAAAAACCCTTTTTTTTTAAAAAATCCATTTTGCAAGGGGGCGAGAAAATACGCTGTAAAGATGCCATACGGAGCTTACGCGCAAAAAACCAGCCGACCCTGACAACGGAGGAAATACGATTACTTGCC
>JARQOD010012738.1:0-18420 GCA_033576555.1 Oophaga sylvatica | reverse complement strand
AAAAGAAAAAAGGTTAATAATCTCATGATTTTAAAGGTCCAAAATGAACCTGGCTTAAAAATTAGGAATCCCTTCATAGGAATATTTTTTGAGGACAACCAGACAAGCCCCCCTTTTAAAACCCGGGGGACCATCCCATGCCGGTTGCAAAACCGCGGGGCCTTCTCCTGAGAGGGGGAAACCTCTCCAACCTGGTCCCAAATCTGTTGCATACGCTCCACAACAAGTCAACACCTGGCAAAAGAAGCCCCCGTCTGCCCTAAAGAAAATCGGGGGTAAAACCCCAGAATTTACAGAAAAACGGGACATCAAAGTGGCAGAGCTAGCCCTATTATTAAGACAAATCACAAAGCAAAAAAGACCCAGTACCTGATCAGCAGACACAAAGCATCTAAGAAAGTCTCCAATGTCTGTTTTTTCCTCAGTTTGACCTTTGGTCTGAGGATGAAATGCGAGGGAAAGAAAAATAAACACCAGTTTAGAACAAAAAGCCCCCCAAAAATTTGGAAACAAACTGGACCCTCGTCAGACACATGTTCTCAGGAACCCGTGTAACAAAACCACGTGCTGAAGGAACAACGGCCCCAAATTCGAGGGGGAAAGCAACTTGGGTAATGGCAAAAAAGGTATCTTTGGAAAACCATAAAAAAATTTCCCCGGGGGCATCTTGAAAAACGGGAAAGTCGGAAATGAAACCTGAGATATGTTCCAGGGTTCTTGGGGCCAGAAAGGGCATAAAACAACCACTAGAGCGGAGCAAGGTTGGAGGGGAGGAAAGTCCCGCAGGACTGCAAAATTCCCTGACATCACAAAAAGGTAGGCCACCAAAAAGGGCCCCATAAACCCGTTCGGTACCAAAAATTCCGGGATCCCGCCAAAGCGGAAAAATGAATCTCAGACATCCATCTTTTTCCTTGGTCCGGGACAAACATTTTCAAAAAAAGGGGACGCTCGGGCCTATCTCCTGACCCCCTCCCGAGCAAGTCCCCAAAAATGGGCGAGAGGGGGGAAAGAAAATAAACCCTTTTAAAATAAAAATAAAGGTAGATAACAGGGGAGTCCGCAAGGAAACTCCCCGAGAGGGCTCCCTTTAAAATTTTTAGTGCCCGGAAGAAAGGAAACCACAAAATTAAAACTGTAAAACAAGGCCCACCTGGCCTGTCTGGATTTGGGCGCTTGGCAGATTTCCATTTAAACCAGTTCTTATGGTCCCCTAAAGGCCACCACCTGATGTTTGGCTCCTCCACCAATTTCTCCCTCTTAAAAAAGCCCACTCATGGCCAATAACCCCCGATTACCCCCCGTCAAAATTTAAACTTTTCATGGGAAAAAAATTTTTTCGAGAGAAAAAGGCCCAAAAAGGGTTTTCTTTTAGGGGGTCTCTGGATTTTTTTTGGGCCCAAAAGGGCCCCTGCCCCAATTTCAGAGGCATCAACCCCCCAACCTAAAGGCAGAGAAAATCGGGCTGCCTTTTAGAACGGGGAGCAGAAGTGAATCCCCCTGTTTAAAGTTCCTAAAAAGGGCGAGACTCCCTCAGGGGGCCCAATTCCCCACATCTAAACCCTTCGGGTCAAATCAGTTAATGGTTTAACAATAACCGAGAAATTACCCTAAATTTTTCGATAAAAATTGGCAAAACCCAAAAATCTCTGAAGAGCCTTTTTTAAAGAAGTAGGTGGCCCCAATTTACAGATGGGTTGAACCTTGACCCGGGTTCCCTTTTAATAACAGATGGGGAAAAAAATTAATCCCCAAAAAGAATCCTCTGTACACCCAAAAAACTTTGATCCCCTTCCCCAACAGGCATTTTCCCTCAAAATCTTTGGGAAAACAGTTCGAACTTTTTTTCACATGAGAGTCCCAGCATTAGAAAAAAATCAAAATATCATCCAAATAAACAATCAGAAAATTTTTCCACAAAAAAAAAACCCCGAAAAGTCATTTTATTTAAAGGGCTGGAAGACGGAAAGGAAACATTAGTGAGCCCAAAGGGGATCACTAGGTTTCTCAAAATGCCCCTTCCCGGGGTTTTTGAATGCCGTCTTCCCTTCATCCCCGTGCTTTAAAAAAGAATAAGGTTTACCCCCCCTGAGGGCAAGATTTTGGGAAACCAAGTAGCGTTTTTTAACCCCGGGAAAAAAGGCAGAAATCCAAAGGGGAAGGGTAATTTATAAATTTTACAGTAAAATTGTTCAAAAAGACGAAAACAATACACGGGCCTTAAAGACCATCTTTTTTTGGGCCCCCAAAGAAAAAAACCGGCACCTAAGGGTGAAAGGATTTGGTCTGATAGGACCCTTCCCCAAAGATTCCTTGTTTATAAGACCGCATAGCGTCATTTTCCGGTACAGCCCAAGTTAAAAAGGCGATTTTAGGGAATTTACTCCCCGGCACAAATTTAAATAGCGCAGTCATAGCCCCCCTAGGGGGAGGCAAGGATGCAAAATTTTTTTTGGGCTAAACACATCGAAAAATCAAAAAAAAAAGTCGGGAAACTTTCCTGAGCCGGGGGTAGGCAAAAAAACGGGAAAGTTTTGGTTTTTAAAACACTTTGGGCAGCCCCAACTGGCCACAACACAGATTTTCCAACCCAAAAACGGTTTATGAGACGAAACCAAGGGAAAACCCCAACCCGATAATTTTCATGCAGATTATATAGAAACAAAAATTTGCAGCACCCCCTGGTGATCAGGTTCAACCCTCATTATCACCTGAGAAAAAACTGGGGTTTTTTCTCACCCAAAGGGGTAGAATCGACCCCCATTGGGGGAATAGATTTCCCTGTAGGGGTATAAAGGGGTTAACCCACAACGTTTAGCAAAATCAAAATCCACGGTTAATAGCTGTTTTCCAGAATAAACGAAAAGCCTGAGCAAAAATGAGGCCCGAGAGATATCAGGTGCAGGTTTAAAAAAAACTTAGTCTGAACATACCCAAAACAACTGAGCGTGCAAAAAAGCTTCCCCGCCTTTGGGGGAGACTGAAATAGCATGAGAGGCATCACCCAGAAAAACCATAACCCATTGCGTTTCGAAACCCCGGGACGCTGTCCCCCCAACCCCACTCTACACACTGCAGGGTTTTCGGAGCTGGTTCACAAGGCAAACCCCTTTTCCCCACGCATACTTCCCCCGCTCACCAAACTTTTCTGTCAATTTTTGAATCGCAATGAAATAAAATCATTGAGCCCAGAGGGGACGGGGAAATTTCCCCCCAAATAACATCCTTTACATTATCTGACAGCCCCTTTCCCAAAAAGGGGGCCCCCAAAAGCGTCGTCTTTTCCCTTTTGGTCAGGCCCCTGCCCCCCCCTACGGATTCGGGACAGTTAATCAGCGTCATCAACCCCCTGTTTTAAATGCCAAAAAGGCTTTTTCAGTTTTTATCAGTGACTTTTTGGCTCATCGTAAAAAACCCCCAAGCCAAAAAAAAACGCATCAAAATCACTCAAAACAGGATCCCCGGGTTTATCAGGGAAAAAGCCCAATCCAAAGGATCGCCGCGCAGGAAAAAGGGGATGATAATTTGAACCCTTTGCTGCCCCTGCTTTTTCCTGGGGACTTAATTTTAAGGAAAAAAACCAATTTTACAATTTTTTTTAAAAAATTCAAAAAACTTAGCTCGCCCCCTAAAAAAAATTTTCGGGCATGGGGACCTATTTTTCCAAAACGGGCAACCTGGGCAAGATATCAGCAATACTCTGAACCTCATGGCAAGCTATCCCCCGGCCAGAAAACCCTGTGAAAAACTCCATTGGGGGGAAAAGATCCCCCCAGCACCCGGGGAAAATTCCCGGGGGAAAAAAAAAAAAAAAATGCAAAAAACCCAAAAAATATCTCTGAAAACTCTGAAAACCCTTTTTTTTTTCTATCACAATTTTTTTTCCCCTTTCTGTGGTACCATACAATTTCTTTTGGCCGGTTGGATACTTCTTTTTATGTTTCGGTAGCTGAGGAGTGCGGTAAAAAAAAAGGTTTCACCAGAGCAAATTGGAAACTATGGGTTGCAGTACCCTGACTAACCCAACAAAATAGGGGGCGGCCCTTTGGGGCGTTCCTTTCTTGGGGCCTGGACGCCTCGTCACAGGGCCGGGGGGAAAAATAAAATACACCTAAGATAAAATAGGGAAAACTATCTGCCCCCGGGGCAGAAACCCCAAAAATAATAGGGAAACCCCCCAAAAATTTAAAAGGGGGTTTGACAAGAGGAAATCTGACACAGAAAGGGAAAAAAGAATGAGCAAAAGCTGGGGCCCAAACTATCTAAAAAGAAAAAAGGGAAAAGGGAAAGGGGACTTAAGCAACCCAAAAACCCCGAAAAAAACCAATTTCTCTACTAAATTTTAAAAAACACCTGAGATCACAGACCCTTACCACCCAAATTTTGCTCTCGGGGGAAAAAAAATCAAAACAGCAGCACTGAAAAAATGGAAAAAAGCAAAAAAACCCAAAAATCAGGGCTGAAAAAACTGAGAGGGGAGAAGCCCCCGGGGGGGGACCCCAGAAGGCCCCCCCAAAAAAGCAAGACAAAAAACCAAAAAAAAAAAAATAGCCTTTAAAACAAAAGAAGAAAAAACTTATTTTGGTTTGCAGGGGATGCAGACACGACACAGCAGGTACAAGGGGAAAATGGAAAAGAAGGGTTCGACCAGAACAATTTTCACCGGCAACCCTGATGGGAAAAGACCCCCTTTAAATTAAAAGACCATCAGTAACACCTGTTTCCCACCCTCACAATTTTCACAAAAAAACCCTTTTGTAACCCCCAGGGGGAGCCCTGCTCAAAAATCTTTCTCAAACCCCTTTTAAACCCCAGACGGGAGTTCGAGAAAAGGGACAATAATTTTTTCTGTTTGAAAGATTTAAAGGTAAACAAATTTTAAAACGGGCCGATTTGCAATTTTTCTCACCTCCCAAATAATGGAGGGGCCCTTTTAAAATTTTTACGTGGGTAAACCCCCCCTTTTTTCAACTGTAGAGACAGGGAAACTAAAAAAAAAAAACCAGACAATCACATTTTTTTAATTTTTAAAAAAAATTTAAAATTTCTTTTTTTGATGAAAAGAGTATTTTCTCACCTACCCAACAAAAGAAAAATGGGGTTTCCCCAGATTTTTTTAGGGTTTTCTTTAAAAATCCCCCTACTCTGCACCATTACTTGTTTTAATTGACCGTTTAAATTTGTTACCTGTTTAAAAGAAAACCTTTCCAAAAAAAATCAATCACACCCCAAACCCTTTTAAAACCGGGCCAAGCCCAAAAGAGCTGTGTAAACCCCAAGGCACAAAATTGTAGCCCTTTGCAAAAGGCTGGGGAGGGGGACACAGGACAATAGTAAAGCGGGCTTGGGTAAAGGGCAACAACTTTTGGGCAAAAAATTTTTAGAAAATGGAAGAAACCAAGATGATTTCAATCGTCCTGGGCCCAGGGCCTATGAAAAGATTTTGCCTCGTGGGTAAGGTTTATTCTGAAAAAGGGCCCCGGGTTTTCACCCCAGAACAACATCGAGGACCTGGTCAATGCTGAAGAGAACGGGGGACCTTTAGCCCCTAAAACATTACCTTTAAAGAACCCACACTTTCCCTTTCAAGGAAAAAAATCACAGGTCACGCAATTTTTCCCCTGTCCCAGCACATGTTCAGGCCTGTTTAAAATTCAAAAATGACCACCTTTTTTGATCCAAGGAAGAAAGGGGGGAAGGTCATGTGAACAGTTTAGCCCAAAAAATCAAAATTTTTGGTATAAAACCCCACTCGCCGTTTTTTAAAGGATGAAAAAGATGAGTAAAACCCCCAAAAATACCGTCCGTATGGAAAGAATGGTGATGGAAACAAAATATTTTAGGGATTTTTTTTAAAAAGGGGGACGAAACCACGAATTTTTATTAAAGGGAAAGGATGGGGGGGCCCTTGTAAAAGAGAGATTTTAGCTTTTGGCTCGGGAAGAGCATTGAAAAAGGATCAGGGCGGGTTTCCCACAGCCCAACCCCCCCCCAAAACAAACCGGGCCAGAGAAACTAAGGGGGGTGGCTCTGAAAGTTCATTTCAAGGTTTCCCGGAGTGGCCTTCCAGTCTCCGGGTCTGGGTTCCAATAGAAAAACTTTGGAAGGAGCTGAAAAATCAATTTTTGGCCAGTGACAGCCCCCCAAAACCCGAAAGAAGATCTGTGTGGGGGTGGCCAAAATTCCTCCTGCAGTGTGTGCACACTTTTTTGGAAAATTCAGGAAACGTCTGACCTCTGTAATTGCAAAAAAAAGGTTTCTGTACCAAACATTAAGTTTTTGTTTTTCTATTGTGGGGCACCCTACTTAAATTTTTTGTAATAAAATGCCCCCTTAGTTTTGTTTAAAAAACATGCAATGTGATTTTCCCGTTTTTTATTTTTAGATTAGTTTTGTAATTTTAAGTGTACCTTCGGAAAAATTTCAGCCCTCTCCATTTTTTTGTAGGTGGGAAACCCTTTAGCAATGTGTCAAAAAACTTATTACGCCCCTGTATCTCTTGAAGATCTCTAGGGAGATGATTTTGGTTTAAACATACCCCCCCAACCGTCCCCGGGTTGAGCGGGGCAGTCCCGATTCTGAAACCCCCCTCCCGCCCGGGGGGACACTATGTGTCCTGCAGTGAAAAAAGAGCCGCCATGCCCCCCCATGCAAACCCCCTTCCCCGCCCTCCCTGCCCTTTTTAGCTCACTCACAGCAGTAGCAATGGGCCTGTATTGCGGGAGTCTTCTGTGCCCAAGGACCTGTATGGGTCAGAGGGGAGGAGTCAGGGGTTTACCCTGGGTCCCGTTGTCCTCATTGTGGCAGTAAATTGCCCATTTATGGTTGTTATGTGTTGGGTGAGGGTAAGTGTGTGTGGGGGTCGGGGCTTTTGGGTTTACAGTGTGGATGTTGCATGCTGTAGTGTTAAAAAGATGGGATTTTAGAAAAGTCGGGGTGTGTAAAGGAGCGGAAAACCCTGTGGGTACGAGGTGTACGGGGGCGGGGGCCGTTTTGTTTATGAGGGGTGCGGGGCCGGTACGAGGTGTACGGAGCGGAGCTGTGTGTGTAAGGGTGTACAGAGGGGGAGCCCTGTGTTTTACGAGGTGTTCGGAGCCGTGTACAGGTGTTCAGAGCAAGGGCCTTTTGTGGGACGAGGGGTACAGCGGAGCCCTGTGTGACGAGGTGTGCGGAAACCGTGGTATGAGGTGTCGGGGCGGAGTCTGTGTTTACGAGGGATTTCGGGGCGGGGCCGTGTGTGGTTTCGAGGGGGGTTTGGCCAAGCCCCCTAGGTTTTTCGGAGCGGAGCCGGGTGGGGTTTCGAGGGGTACGGAGCGGGCTTTGTGTGTTTGAGGTGTACGGAGCGGGGCCATGGTATGAGGTGGGAAAGGAGCGGGCCGGGGGGTGTACGAGGTGTACGGAGTGGAAACCGTTTGGGGTACGAGGTGGTTGGGAGCAGTGAATTTGTTTTACGGGGGTACAGACAGAGCCCTTTTGTGTACGAGGGGACGGGGCGAGCCGTGTGGGGTACGAGTTGGATGGGAGCGGAAACCGTGTTTTGGTTTTCGAGTTGAAAAGGAGGGGGAGCCCCCGCGTGTTCGGGTTCACGGAGCTAAGGCACTTTCCCCCCCTGCGTTTTTTTGCGCAGCGCATTGGGCGCACATGAAAAGCATTAAAAAAAACATGCAAACGCTTATAAAAGCCCGCGTTTTTTATCGCACAGCTTTCGCAATTTCGCCAAAAAACGCAGCGTTTGTAGGCCCATTTCAAGCGTTTTTGCATGCGTTTTTTCGTTTTTTTTTTTTTTTTTGGCACATGGGTTGTCTACGTTTTCACATTTCTTCAACCTCGTCTCTATCATCTGTTCAACTCTGTCTCTTCATCTGTCTCTATCATCTTGTCTCTTAACTGTATCAACTCTGTCTCTTTCATCTCCGGGCTTTTAAAAATTTTGTCTCCCATCATCTCTGTCTCTACATCCCGTATCAACTCGCTCTCTATCATCTCTTTCATATTTGTCCCCTATCATCTGTATCAACTCTGTCTCTTTCATTTGTCTCTATCATCTCTGTCTCTTCATCTGTCCTATCATCTGGGCTCCCATCATCTCTGTCCCCTATGTCTCTGTCTCTATCATCCCGTCTCTTTTAAACCTTTTTTAATTTTAACCCCCCCACAATTTTTGGTTTTGTGGGGTTGTTTAAACAAGTGTTTAGACATTAAATTTTCTCCAAAATCTTTTTGCCCCGCAAAAAAATGCTGACGAACCCCAAAGCCATGCCACGCCAGCACACCCCTAGACGGGAATTTTATTTTTTTCGCATAGCATGCACACACCGGGACGAAGCGGGTTTTTTTTTAAAACGGTTGGGCGGGAAAAAAAAAACAACAAATTTGCCCTCTAGCGCGTTTTGGGCGCAAAACCTGTAAAAAAGCCCCCCAGGCCCCCGCCAAACGCAATGAACGCGTGCAAACGCTAGACCCTCCCCGCGCCGCCATGAAAAAAGATAGGGGAACATTGCGAAATGCGTCCATAGCGACGATGCGTTTGGGGAAAAAAAAATGAAAAGGTAAAAGAAACCTAACCCGCGCGTGTACGAGGTGCGAAGGGGGGGAGCTGAAAGTGTACGAGGTGCAGGGACAGAGCCGCGCGTGAAACGGGGTGCACGGAGCGGAGCCCGCGGGGTTAAAAGGGTGGATGAACAGTGCTGTGGGAGTGTCCCGATTTTTTACTGAGCTGAGCCCCCGGGGGTTGTACAAAGGTTTTACGGAGTGGACCCCATGTGAACGGGGTTGGATTTTGCATTTGCGGGTTTGTGTAAAAAACGGGCCCGGGGGTGTGTGAATGTACGGAGCTGACCCGCTCGCTCCGTACCCCACGGGGTTTCCGTGTTTGGGAACCCGTTGTGTACAAGGGGAACAGAGACGTGTTTAGGGGTTTGGAGCCTTGGGTGTATGCAACGGACCCGCGTTTTGTCCGAGATTTTACGGAGCAAAAACTCGTTGTGTACGAGGTGTATGCGCAAACCCGGCATTTTGTAAAAGGTTTTTACAGAGTGGGGTCGTATTTTGTACAAAGCGTGGGGCTCGTGTGTACAAGGTGTACGGATTTGGAGCCTCGTTTATACGGGGGGCCCTTTGTGTGTTTTTGGGGGTTGACGGAGCCAGCCTTTGTGTGTACGAGGCATAAAGCGGAAACCGTTTTTGTATGAGGTGGGGCAACCCCGGGGCGTGAAAAAGGGTGTAGGGTTTGGGGAGCTTTCATACCCCCCAAACCCGGGTCCTAATTCAGCGGGAACCCCCGATTTTGTGAGTTTTCCCCCGTTTGTCCGGCCGGGAGTTTTTCCCCTGGACCAGGGGACAGGGCCGGAAAAGCCCGGGGGAGCATTTTAAAATTTCGCACGTAAATGTTCCCCCAGAAGTGACGTGCTGGAAGAGGCCCGGAAAGAGGAAAATTTGGGGAGGAGATTGTGAGGGAAACATGGAGGCATGCAGGAATGCTTCAGATCCATCACCGTTTTCCCCCCTTTGGGAATGGGGGATGTGGGCCATGTGACGGTTTCTTGATATTTTCCCCCCAAACCGGTGGCTCGGGTTTGGGACTAAAATGGACCCGGGCTGCTATGTATCTTTTTTGAATCTTTATTTCTTCTCTGTTTCTTTTTTTTTCCATCTTTTTTTCCCTATCTCTGTTTTTCTTTCCTTTCTTTTTTTCTCTGTTTTTTATTTTTTCTATCTCTGTTCTTTTTTTCCCCTCTTTCTTTTCCCTATCTCTCTGTTTTTTTCCCCCCCTTTCCCTTTTTTCTTCCTTTCTTGTTTTTTTTTTTCTTTTTTCTTTTTCCCCCTTTTTCTTTCTCTCTCGTTCTTTTTTTCCCCCTCTTTCTTTCTCTCTCTCTGTTCTTTCTTTCCCCCCCCTTTCTTTTTTTCCCCCCTTTCCCTTTTTCCTTTCTTTTTTTCCCCCCTTTTCCCTCTCTGTTCTTTCTTTCCCCTTTTTCCCTTTCCCTTCTCTGTTCTTTCTTTCCCTTTCTGTTTTTTCTTTCTCTTTTTTTCCCCCCCTCTTTCTTTCTCTCCTGTTCTTTCTTTCCCTTCTTTCTCTCTTTCCCTCCCTGTTTTTTTTCCCTTTACCTTTTTTTTTTCTGTCTGTTCTTTTTTTCGCCCCCTCTTTCTTTTTTTTTTCTCTCTGTTTCTTTCTTTCCTTATCTCTCTGTTTTTTTTCTTTCCCCTTTCTTTCTCTCTTTCTTTCTTTTTTCCCCCCTTTTTTCCTTTTCCTGTTTTTTTCCTTTCTCTCTCTCTCTTTTTTTCTTTTTTTTCCCCCATCTTTTTTCTCTCTTTTTCCCCTTTTTTTTTCCCTTCTCTCTGTTCTTTCCCTTTCTCTTCTTTTTTTCCTTTTTTCCCTTTCTTTTTCTTTCTCTCGGTTCTTTTTTCTCTCTTCTTTTTCTTTTTTTCCCATTTTTCTCTTTTCTCTCTGTTCTTTCTTTCTTTTTTGGGTTCTTTTTCCCTTTCTTTCTCTCTCTCCCTCTGTTGTTTCTTTCCCCCTTTCTTTTTTTTGCCCCCTTTTTCTTTTCTCTTTTTTCTTTTTCTCTATCTCTCTTCTTTTCTTTCCCCTCTTTTTTTTCTTTCTTTCCCCTCTGTTTTTCTCCTTTTTCTTTCTTGTTCTTTTTTCTTTCTCTCTGTTTTTTCCCTCTTTTTCTCTCTGTTTTTTTCTTTTCCCCTCTTTCTTTCTCTCTCTTTCTTTCTTTCTTTTTCCCCTCGGTTCTTTCTTTCTCTTTCTTTCCCCTCTTTCTCTCTCCCTCTCTGTTTTTTTTTTCTCTCTGTTCTGTCTTTCTTTTCCCCTGTTCTTTCTTTCCCATCTGTCTTTCTTTCTCTCTCGGTTCTTTTTTTTCCTCTATGTTTTCTTTCCCCCCCTTTTTTTTTCTTTCCCCTCTTTCTCTATTCTTTTTTCCCCAATTTTTCTTTCTTTCTCTTTTTCTTTCTTTTTTTCTCCCCTCTTTTCTTTCTTTCTCCCCCCTCTCTGTTCTTTCTTTCCCTTTTTCCCTTTCTCCATCTCTGTTCTTTTTTTTCCCCTTTCTTTGTTTTTTTTTCTCTCTCTCTACTTTCTCTCTGTTTTTTTCTTGTTTTCCCCCCTTCTTTTTTCTCTCCCCTTTTCCCTCTTTTTTTCCCTTTTTTCTCTCTGTTTTTTCCCTTTTACTCAGTACCAGTGGCCCACAGACCAGTCACTTTTGGCCCTCAGTACCATCAGTGTGTCCCCATTGCTAAATGGGTGGGGTTTGGGGGCGGGGACGGGGTGTGACATTTGGGGAAAATTTGGGGGGTTTTGTGGGGCTGGCCTAAATATGCCGGGCAACCCTTTTTGTTCCTCTTTCCCATCTTAAAAGTTGGGAGTTTTGGTTTAAAAAAATTTATATCCCTTCAATAACAATTTTACCCTCGGGTTAGATTTTAAAATTTAATTGGGAAGTCATTTTTGAAAATTTATTGTTTTTACTTCAAAAAAATTAAAAAAATTCCCCGGGAATAAAAGCGTTTTTTTTTTCCCCGCATAGTCCCTGATTACCTTTTTTCCAATTTGAGAGATTTAAATTCCCTTGTAAAATAGTAGTAAAAAGGTTTTTTGACAAGATATTGTTACAGCGTTGTCCCCCCAAATTTTAAATTTCTCATAGTCGGGAGCCCTTCATGTGTTCTGTTAGAAAAACTCTATGTGGCTTTCATATGTCTGGCACTGAGCGAGGTTTCCCAAGGGGCCCAAATTTCGCCTTTAAAGCCCGACTGGGGGGGGGGGGGAGCGGGCAGTGTTTTTTTAAAACTTTGTGAAATTTTTCTCCAATTTTCCCTACGGGCATCTGGGGAGCTCGCCCACATTGATCTTGGGGGGTTTTATTCTTTACCTCCCCCCACCAAAGGCTTTTCATACGATTGCTCTTTTGGGGGGAAGGGCCCCAGGGTCTAAGAAGATTCCCTGGTGGCCCCCAAACGTTTTCCCCTTTTAAAGGATTATGGGGGCCCACTGTGTTTCTTAGAAGCTTGATGTCCCAAAATTTTTTTGAAACCTTTGGGCCAGATCTTTGCCTTGCCGCAATTCTGTCTTTTGAGCCCCTTTGGGCCCAATTCCTTTAACCTCATGATTCTCATTTGGTTTTGTACATGCCCGTGAGCTGTGAGGTCTTATATAGACAGGTGTGTGCCTTTAAAAATAAAGTCCATCAGTTTTAATTAAACACAGTTGGACTTCAAAGGGAAGGAGTAAACCATCTCAAGGGGGATCACAAGGAAATGGACAAAAAGGTCCCTTAAATATGAGTGTCTGAGAAAAAGGCCTGAATACTTATGACCATGTGATATTTAGTTTTTTTTTTTTTAAAAAATTTTAAAAAAAATTTCTACATTTCAGGGTTTTTTTTCAGTTTAAGATGGGGGGGCAGAAGGGATAAAATTAATGAGAAAAAATTTACTTTTTTGCATTTACCCAAAAGGCTGCCCAAAGAAACAAAAGAGTGAAAAATTTAAAGGGGGCGAAACTTTTTTTTACCCACTGTATCACCCCCTGAAAAGGTTTTTTTTAAAAAAAAAATAATTCTACAAAAACTTTGATCCCCCCACCCTTTTTAGAAAAGGCTATCACTGTCAACTATTCATACTGTATTTACCGTTATTTTTGGATCTGGGAAATTTTTTAGTATTTGCTTTTCCTTTCAAATAATATTTTTTTTTTTTTTAAAAACCAAAATTTAGTATTTAGCAATACTTCATGGATCTAAAATTTTTGCTGATGATAGCACGCCCCAAAATGAAAAAGATACGATTTTATACCCTTATATTGGAGGAGATATTACTTACTGTAAACTAAAAATGTTAAATGTACATAATTGCCTTTAGTAAAAATATCAAAGGGTCTTTCCAAAATTTTCCAAACTTTTTTTGATTTATGAAATCAATGCAAAAATTTAAAATGAAAAAATTTGGGTAAGTTTAAAGACTATTTAGATTTTTAAAGAAAAATTTTTATTCAAGTTTTCAGGGAAATAAACAAAGTTTAAATTTTGGGACTATAAGAATTAGAAAATTTATTTTAAAATATATACATAGTAGGGGTACAAAGAGAAAAAAAAGAACAAAATGAGAACCCACAATAAATTACACAAAATAGCTATTGAGGGTATAGTAAAAGATGGGAGAAAACCCATTTGCCGGGAAATCGGGGTTTTTCTGTCAGGCCAGTTATCTGGGGGCTGGAGACCCAAAGGATCTCCCTTTCCTCCCGGGGATTCATGTCCCCATTTGTGGGTTATATCCGCCCCTGCCAAAAAAATTCAAAACCCGCCGTAAATTGAAAACAAGGGGGGTTTATTCAACCATTTTTTAAAATTTTAATTTACTTCTTACCACAAGGTAAAATTTTCCCGAAGAAATCAAAATTTGACTTCGAAAAATGTAGAATTAAAAAACCCCCATTTTCGTTTTCAAATACAAACTGGATTTGAATTGCTTGGGAGCGCAGATAAAATCAACATAAATTTTCCCTTTAAAAACATTTCAAAGCGTTTCGAAGTCCCAAAGGGTTTTAAAACTTCGGGAAAAACCCTAGAATAAAAACCCCCAATTTTCGTTTTTTAACTAGCCTGGATTTGGGAAATTTTTTGGCAGCCCCAGATATAAAACCAAAAAATTTCCTTTTTAACATTTCCGTTTTGGGTTTCTTTTTGACCAGTTGACCTGCGGCAGCGACATATATTCTTTCCCTTCTATACTACCAAGGGGGCAGTTTTTTGGGAAAAAAATGATATTGAAATCCCCTGGGGTAAAACCCTAAATTTTCGCTTCTTTTTTTTTTACACTCCTATTTTCGGTTTATGAAGATGTGTTGTGGGGGACTCCCTTTTAAACAAAAAAAAAGGGGTGGGAAAGCCGGGAGGGAAGGCGAGTCGCAGGGCCCCTAGTCAAGCGGCCCCAAAATTACTGACCTGGACGATAAAAAATGGGGTTTTGCGAAAATTTATTATCCATCTCAGGGACCGATTTATAAACAAAAAGAGGGAAAAAAATCCCCGAAAAAAGGGCCCCATTAAAAAAAAGCAAACTTCTAAATTTCATGAATAACTATTTAGTTATCCCCAAATTTTTCAATTTTCGCCCATAAAATTTAAAGGGAAACATAAGCTTTTAAAACCCAAAAACGGTACAGACTCATTTCATTTCCACACGCCAAAGAAACTTCGTGTGCTTTTTCTCAAAGATAGACTTTGCAATTCTTGGCCCCTCTATGGGTGTGCTATTTATACACACACATAAATTTTATAAAATTTTTATTAATATATTGTGTGGGGGGGTACAGTACAGACCAAAAGTTTGGACACACCTTTTCATTCAAAGATTTTTTCTGTATTTTCAGACTATGAAAAATGTAAATTTACACTGAAGGGATCAAAAAATAAAAATTTAAAACTTTTGGGAATTATACATTACAAATTTAAAAAAAAAGTGTGAAAAAAAACTGAAAAATTTTATCTTATATTCCCAGGTTTTTTCCCGGGGGGGGCCCCCCCCCATTACCCCTCCCCCAAAAGGGGGGGGGGGACCACCCCCCCCCCCCCTGTGGGGGGGGCCCAAAAAAACAAAAGGGGAAAAAAAAAGGGTTGGGATGGTGGGGGGGTTTTTTGTTGGTTTTAAATGTTTTTGGGGTTTTATTTTAAAATTGGGATTTTTGAAGTTTAAAAAAGAAAATTTGAGGGAAAGATTTAAAAATTTTGGTTTTTTTAAAATAATTTTTTTTTTTTAAAAAAAAGAACCCCCAAAAAAATTGGCCCTTTTAAGGGGTATTTAACCAAGAAGGGGGGAGATGGGGTGCTACCCAATGACCCCGGGTCCACATCACCAAACCCAAACCCCCTCAATTTTTTTGGGGGGAAACTGGGCCGCTCACCGTTCAAAATTTTTTTAAATAAATCCTCAACATGTCACCACAAAGCACCCCCCACACCATAAAACCACCACCTCCTCCACTTCACGGGGGGGAACCCGGGCTTTGTAGAGCCCATCCGTTCCCCCTTTCCTGCTGAAAAGCATTAATCAAAGTTTGGGTGGCTATTTTGAAAACCTGGGAATATAAGACAAAATTTTAAAGTTTTTTCACCCTTTTTTTTTAAAGTGAAAATGAAAAATTTCCCCACATGTGTTAATTTTTTATTTTTTGGTGCCTTCCGTGTAAATTCTCCAATTTTCATAGTCAGGAAAATACAAAAAAAATTTTTTAAATGAAAGGTTTTGCCCAAATTTTTGGTCGGTCTGTATATATAATATATTTATATATATATATATTTAAAATAAATAAAAAATATATATAAAAAAATTTTTTTTATATAAATTTTATTACACTTTCCAAAAAACTTTAAGGTTTAAAAAGAATTTGGGGACCCCTTTCCCCCAGGGTAAAACCTAAAAAACCCGTTATGACATCCCATTCAGCTTCCATTCGGGGGAAAGGGCCCTTTTCTACATGTTTTTGGGAGTTTTTCTGGGGAAAGTTTTCCCAAAAACCCAACCAGTGATTTTTTAAGAGGTCAGGAAACGGGTTTTGGCCCGAGGGGGCCATTTTCAAAACTTCTTTTTTTTCTTCTAAAATGATTTGGAAATGGGGTCCGCTTTGTGTGAGCCGTCAACCTCCCCCAAACCAAATGACTTATGGGGCGGGCTTGTGTACCGGGGCACCTTATTTTTGGAACAAAAAAGGGAAAATTTCCCTCAATCTACTTTTTAAAAACGCTTCCTTTGCTGAAGCAAAAAAAATTCCCATCACAAAAACCAAAGGGGGCAGGGGCCCAAAACCCCGAAAAAACAATCCTGTAGCTTACCTCTCCCCAATAAACTTTACAGTTGGCACAATGGAGTCATTTCACACAAAATCCTAAATGGCAAGACCCAAAAGAAGCTTTTCATTTTTCATTAAACCCAGAATACTTTAAGCTCCAAGTCCATGCAATTTGATCAAAAACTACTCCATAAAAAACCTTGGCATTGTGTTTGGTGATGTAAACCTTATTTTTTTCGTCCATGGAAAAAAATTTCATGAAGCCCCAAAGAGGTGAATATTTTTTGTGCTGAACCAAATTTCCCGACGCAAATAGCCCCCAGTTTTTGGGTCAGCAGGGGCCTTGGGCCCCAACTTTAAAATCTTATGCCCCTCGGTATTCCCCTTTTTTATCTACGTGGGTCTGCTAAAAATACCATCCACTTTTTTAATAGAGGAATATTTAAGATAGAATAATTTTTTCCCAAACAAATTTTGAATTCAGGGGTTAAAAAAGGTATACCCCAAAAATACTTTTGTCCAAGTAGTGTAGATAAAAAAAATTGAAAAATGTAAAATATTCAGTCCCACATAAAATGTGACTTTTTATTTGCTTTTCAATACCCAAAAGTCTGTTAAAAATAGATATATTTCTTAATTCTATTAGAAAAAACATAATTTTTTTTTTTTGTTTTCAGCTCTAAACATCTTTCCCTTCCCCCGTTTACTTTTCTTTGATGTTTTGTTTTGACTACAAAATTTTTTGTACAAATTTTTTCGTAGTTAACAGCTTCTGCCCGGGCATGGAGTTTTTGATGGTTAGAAAAATATTTAAAAATTTTGGAAAAAAAATTTTCACTTTTTAGATATAAAAACTTTTTTTTCTTTTATTAATTCTTTCATGTTTAACAAGATGCGATTTGTCACCAAAACATTTTCCCCCTTTTTGAAAAAATAAAATGGCTTCTCCCCCTGTGAGTTCCCCGGGTGCCCAGCAAGGTGAATTTAAACTCTACAGTGCTTTCCAAAATTTTGAGAAAGAATATGGCTTCTCCCCCCTTTGAGTTTTCTGATTTTGAAACAAAATTTTATTTTTTCTGTAAAACAATTTTCCCCCCAAACTGAACATGAAAATGGGTTCTCCCCTGTGTGAATTCTTGATGTTTTAACCCGATTGGATTTATTTGAAAAGCATTTTCCCCCATTTGGACATGAAAATGTTTTCCCCCCTATGAATTCTTTGATGTTTCATTAAAAGTTTTTTTCAGGAGAAAACCCTTTCCCCATTGTGAACATGAAAAAAGGCCTTTTTCCCCCTTTTTGACTTCCCCTAAAGTTTAACAAAATTTGATATATTTTAAAACAGTTTCCCACATTCTGAACATAAAAATTTTGGGTTCTCCCCGGGGGATTCTCTGATGTGTAACAAGAAATTTTTCTTATTTGTAAAAAAATTTCCACATTCGAACATAAAAATGGCTTCTCCCCTGTGGGACTTCTTTTGGTGAAAACAAGATTTGATTTACTTGTAAAACTTTTCCCCACATTCTGAACATAAAAAAGGTTTCACCCCCTGTTTAAATTTCCCTCTAAATGTTATATAGATTTGTTTTTCTCGGTAAAATTTTTTTCCACAGGGGGAAATTAAAAATTTAAAATTTTTTTTCGGTGTGACTTCTCTGTTTTTTAAAGAACAAAAGATTTTTTGATTAAAACATTTCCACAATCTGGACATGAATAGGGGCTTCTCACCTTGTGAATTCTCTCATGTCTAACAAGCGGACTTCTGGGAAAAATTTTTTTCCCCCACACGTGAACATAAAAATCTTTTCCCCCTGTGGTGATTTTTTTGGGAAAGGGAAACCCAAAAGAAGTATTCTGAAAATTGTTTTTTTTCCATTTTCTGAACATGAAAATGGTGTATTCCCTGCTATTGAACTTTTAATTTTTTATTTATTTGTTTTTGAAAATTTTAATTTTTTTAATAGCCAATGATTATCAGAAGATTGGGCCTGCTTAAAAAAAAAAACAAAAGAAATTCTTCGCTGTGAATGGGTGATGGAATTTTTGGGGAAAAAAAGGGGGAAAACTTCAATTGTATCTTTTGTGTTTTCAAGGTCATCTTATCTGGGGAAAATTTAAAAAAAGTCAGATGTTTTTGATCTCCCCGGTACAGTCATCTGCCAAGAAAAAAAAACCCCCAATAATTTTTTTTGAATAAAAGAACCAAAAACATTTATTTTCTTTTAAAAAAGTTTTTTATAAAAAAAAGTGTTATATCTTTCCCCCCACTATCATTCAGTAAAAAGTCCTTTTTAAAGCAAACCGAGTAACTGTGACGTAGTCACTTCGACGGGCCCCCCCATGAGTCAGATTGTTAAGGAGGCCCCAAAGGGCGAAGCCAGGAGGGTTCCCTCATAAACCGAAGGAAAAGACAAAAGAGTAGTCAGGTAACGTTCTGAGGGCAGAGTATGGGAGGATAACGATCTGCTGAAAAGGGGGTTTGACAAAGGGGGAAAAACAAAAACAAAGTCCAAGGTCAAGGGAACAATCAAGCTACAGAACTGAAGGCACATGAGAAGGGAAAACCCCACAAGCTGAAAGTTGTTTGGGAGGGGTTTTCCCGGGAAAACCGCTCATTTTAAGAAACATAGTAA
>JARQOD010012737.1:0-18420 GCA_033576555.1 Oophaga sylvatica | reverse complement strand
ACCCCAGGGATTTGACGCTAGCGCCCAACAACCACTAAGGTTTTTGGGGGGTTAATCCTGACCCCTGGGGCCCGGGCGGTTTTTTAACCATTTAATTTTACATTCTTAAGACCAGATCCGAATGGAAAGGCGATGCTTCTTTTGGATTTACTAAGCAGAGACACGTCAAAACCCCTCCTAAGATATTCTTCCTGACTCTAGTTCCTAGGAGAAATTCATAATCAAGACCTACTTAAAGGGACATCAGGAAGCATACCATGCGGTTCCTTTTTGGCTCAACCCAAGGGACGTAAGTCTTGTCTTTAAGATTGGTGTGTGGATTCGGGACAAACGTCTGTATATTCCTGAACGGGTTAATTAAAGAGTATTGCAAACTCATTCACGATTCCAAGATAAGCGGGGCATAGAGGAATTCTAAAGACACGGAATTTCTTTCTCGTTTCTTTGGGGGCCCCAAACTTGCAGGAAGGTGTTTTGAATTATGTCACTTCATGTGAGGTCTGTGCAAGATGCAAAACACCTCGCCCTCCCCAAACTGGTCTGTTACAGCCTCTTCCACCCGTCCCGCCCGTGGGATCCATTTCTATGGACTTCATTGTGGAGTCCCAACCTCTCAGGGGAAGAACACCATTCTAGTGGGGGTTGACCGTCTACAAGGCAGCTCATTTTATCCCTTGTGTCGGCTTACCCACTGCAAAACAGACATCAGATTTGATGATTAAAGATGTGTTTCGCTTACATGGAGTACCGGATGAGGTTATTTCGGATCGAGGGGTGCAATTCACTTCTAGGTTTTGGCAAAATTTCTGTGCAGCATTGGACATTAAAGTAAACCTTTCTTCTGCTTTTCATCCCCAGACTAATGGACAGACCGAACGAACCAATCAAACCCTGGAGCAGTATCTCGCTGCTTTATCTGCCACCTACAGGATGATTGGGTGGATCTACTTCCATTAGCTGAGTTCTCGTATAACAACTCTCAGAGTGCCTCCACTAAACAGTCTCCTTTTTACTCTAATCTAGGTTATCATCCTAACATTCTACCACGATTTCCCATAGAAACGCCTTTACCAGCAGTGGCTGAAAGAATCACGTCTTTACAGAAGAATATGGATCTTCTAAAGGAAAATCTGGAATCGGCTCAAGAAAGGTACAAGAAAGCAGCAGATAAATTTCGTAAACCTGCACCAGCTTTCAAGGTAGGAGACTTGGTCTGGCTGTCAACCAGAAATCTTAAGTTAAGGATTCCATCATCTAAGTTGGGACATAAGTACATTGGACCCTATAAAATCAGTAAAATTATAAGTGCCGTTGCTTTTCGTCTTCAACTGCCCAGAACTATGAGAATCCACCCTGTCTTTCATGTATCCCTACTAAAGGCTGCGACACCCAATACGTTTCCTGGACGTTCCTCTCCTTGCCCTGACCCAGTGCTAGTCGATGGTCAGGAAGAATTTGTGGTGGAAAGGATTTTAGATTCCAGGTTGTATAGAAATCAGTTACAATATCTGATTAAATGGCAGGGCTACCCAGTGGAGGACAACTCATGGGAACCGGTCAATAACGTTAATGCTCCTCGCTTGCTCCGTCAGTTTCATCAGAGGTACCCACACAAGCCTGGTCTGAGGTCATCCGGAGGTTGTCCTTAAGGGGGGAGTAATGTAAGGTTCTATGTATATATTCCTGAAACTCAGTTTGTTCGTCAGCCATTTTACTTTCTGTCTTGCTGCAGCTATCTTGCCCTCAGTCAAAATGGAGTTTCCAGCTTGCATGTTCCCGCCCTGATTCTCTCCTTTGCTTCTTAAGCAGCCACAGCTGAGCAATCAGTGCTTCAGAATCTAGCCTGCAGTGAACCTGTGACTTGACTCCTGTAAGCCTTGGACCTTGTACTCCAGCTATTCCTACTGAGGAACTCTGAAGCACTTGTGGACTCTGAACCCTGCTCTTTGAAAGACCCACGTTTGCATGGACTTACGGTAACAGAGAAGAAGATCCTGAATCTGTATTGGAGAGTGATTGCTGAGCTTGGATTACTCTGGCCTGCTGTGTCTCCTGTTTCTGTGTCTGCAAACTGTGTGACTATTTCTGCCAACTTGTATGAAGTAATACAGGACTTTTCTATATCAAACCTGTGACTCCTGTGTTTTCATCGCACCCAAGCACAAGACGCTATATGAACTGTACTACATACATTACACCCAGCTACCCAGGTGGAGGATTGGTGTCAGCAGCACCATGTCGGGACAGACACCACTCCAGCCCACCAGAAACAGGGGGTACTTCGAGTGGTACAGGAGTACACACAGGTATTTAGCAAACACCCACTTGACTTTGGGACAATTAAGGGAGTACAACACCATATCCCTACAGGCAACCATCCCCCCATTAAAGAGCGGTACAGGCCTATACCTCCAGCACACTACCAGAAAGCTAAGGAGTAGTGTTGAGCGATACTGCTCGATATCTAAAAATATCGGATCGGAATGGTATCGCCGATATCACTAAATATCGTCGATATCCGATTCCGATACCGGAAGTCCCATGTAAGTCTATGGGAACAAAATATCGCAACTAAAAAAACACTTTCTTTCGTTGTAAACACAAAATATACACACATAGAATACATATATATATATATATATATACATGTCATTGTGACATATATATATATACATATATTTATAGTTTATACACTTCTACATAGTAAAATAGACTCTGATTCAATTGCCGGGTAAAGCCGTGACATACCCCATAGAAGTCGACGGGCTCGGTGCCGAGTACCCCAAAACCTCTGGCTCTGTGCGACTCAACTTGGGCGTCACGAACAGGATTCTGTAGCTCGCTATAAGCGAGTCCTGTGTGCCTGAATTGAACTGGTTTTGTGCTTGAGAATTGCTAAAATCATCAGAGAATGTATTTGCCATTTTTCCGCCATATCTGCGTCACAACGAGGCACTGGTGAAGAAGAAGGGCGTGCTCTTCGTGGGTGTACACTCACTCAGTGGTGCGAAAACGATGGCCGACCACTCTAAATGGTACTGCAATGTAAGATCGTGCCCCACAGCTCTTGAGTTCCGCCTCCTCATCCTCCTCAGTGTGCGGAAACTAACACGAAGGTCCCGCCTCACTACAAAAGAGGGGCCCTTCTCCAGATGCTAATGACACATGTGACTTGGCAGAGATGGCTAATGGACACGAGCAGAAGTGTGAAGGGATGGAGCAGTCAGAGCTCTCCCCCACGGAAGCGACCCGATCGCCACGGAACCACCGTTGGGCACCCGGCCTGGAAACCCTCCTACGCTGCAAGAAGCGGAGGATACCCTAAGAGGCCTGGCCCGGCACCGGGAGGAGGTCACCAGGATGGAAGCCAGCTGGCGTGCCCTAAAACTAAACTTGGAGTGGCGCCAATCCCTCTTACCTGAAGTGTCTGTACCGGAAGGTGAGGCACCCGTTCTAGTAGAGGAGTCCGTGCGGGCATCCCAGCCCTTGCAATATGATCCGGTTGACGTTGTCGCAGTGGAGGCACCCGTTCCTGCAAAAAACGCTGCCCCGGCAGCACCCCAGATCCCGCTGTCTGCCCCCGTCGCTGAGACAGAAGAAGCGACACCCGTCCTCATAGAGGAGGCCGCGCAGGCACCAGAGGTCTACCTGTCTGTACCGGAGCCCCGACTGTCATCTGTTCCAGAGCCGGCTGCTTCCTCCGCAGGTGAGCGCCGCCAGGACTGTCGGGCGCCAGGAGAGCTGCCGCAAACCGGACATCGTAAGCTGCAGTTTGATGGTGGAGACATGGAGATGCTGGTGGAGGAGAATTACAACCGGCGTCAGGAGGAAGAGTGTAGACGTCGGGAGAGAGAAGCCGAGCACAAAGGGAGCAGCGCGAATCCCAGAAGCTTCGCCAACGTCACATCGAGAAGGACCGGGCAGATAAGGACCGGATGAGAAAAGATAAAGGAACACTGAGGGAGCCGCGGCGTAAGGGTGCAGTACGGAGCTTTAAATTGAAAGCTGGTTGGGGCTTCATCCAGGAGCCTGGACTTTATTTAGAAGTGTTTGTGACCCGGCGGGACGTGGAGACTCACCTCCCAGAAGGACACCTGGGGAGGGACCTGTTGCCAGGAGACTTGGTAACTTACACCCGACACTGGGGTTACAATATGTACCTAAATGTCACCAGGTTCGACCCCTGGTCCCCAGAGTGTCAGGAACCTGTGAGACCCTCGGAGCCTTCAGCCTCCCACATCCAGGCCTCTGCACAAGTGCCCACCCCACGCCGTAAATCTCCCCAGCCTCCCTCAGTGGTCTCCTCAGCAGCCCCAGCTATGGACATGATAATGATAGCTGGCCCGTACCCGGCGCCTGTTAGGCCCCCTGGGGTTCGTTCAGTCCGGGACATAGGGCTCCAGACCCGGAGGGAGATGAAAGAGGTGGCCACACAGACACAGATAGCGAGTCACGACTTGACTGTACAGGCCACACGACGTCATCAGGTCCTGGTGGTCCTTGGTGTCTCGGATGTTTGGCAAGCATCAGAAGAGTACCAGGTGGTACCTGGAACACCCCTGCCAAAGAATTATAAATAACCCGGACAGGGTCCCTGTATGTAAAAGTTAAATTGTTGATGTACCCGGACGGGTGAATGTTCATAAAAAAGTTTTTTAATTTAATAAAAAACACAACACAGTTTTCATTACTTTTATTACAGTCTCATCCTGCGACGCCATCGATCTCCTGTAAAAAAATGAAAAAAAAAACCAGCAGTATACCACCTGTCCGACGCAGTCCATAGTAACGAGTGTCCCACGACGATCCAGCTCTGCTACATCAGAATGACATCAGAGGCAGGCAGGCAGGCAGAGCCTGTCATCCCGGCGCAGCACAGCTGATTACCTGCTTCCCGGCGGTGACGTCATCGGACTGGTTTACGGCCGGGATTACCCTGCAGTCACTGCAGTTATCGCGAAAAACTGCATGTGACCGCCAGGGAGAAGATAATGGCAGCCATCAAGCAGTCCAGGACGTGACCGCCGGAGATCTTCTGCCAGGTAAGTGCCGCTGACTCCTGACAGACCCGACCGACAGACACTCACAGTGACAGTGACAAATCCGATTCCGGTATCCGATATGACGAAAATATCGGTACTCGGAATCGAAAGCCCGATACAGCTAATATCGGCCGATACCCGATATTTGCAGTATCGTATCGCTCAACACTACTAAGGAGATGTTGCGTGACATGAAGGAAGCAGGGGTGATAAGGGATAGTTGTAGTCCCTGGGCAGCACCTCTAGTCCTAGTTAGGAAAAAGGACGGAAGCATGAGAATGTGTGTAGATTACAGACAAGTGAATCGCATTACACATAAAGATGCATACCCTTTACCACGCATTGAGGAATCCTTAGCTGCCTTAAAAACTGCTAACTACTTTTCCACCCTTGACCTCACTAGTGGGTACTGGCAAGTAGCTGTGGCTGAGGAGGATCGGGAGAAGACGGCTTTCACCACCCCGATGGGACTCTGTGAGTTTGACAGGATGCCGTTTGAACTCAGCAGTGCCCCGGGAACGTTCCAGAGAGTGATGGAGAGTTGCCTGGGACATCTCAACTTTGAAACCGTGTTGCTGTACCTGGATGATGTAATTGTGTACTCCAAGACGTATGAAGATCATCTGAAGCACCTGGCAGAGGTATTCGCGTCACTGTCCAAGTATGGGATGAAACTGAAGCCTTCAAAGTGCCATCTGCTCAAACAAAAGGTACAGTACTTGGGACATATTGTCAGCTCAGAAGGAGTAGCGCCAGACCCCGAGAAGGTCACTGCCATCCAGAAATGGCCGGAGCCGAAGAATCTCAAGGAGGTGCGCCAGTTCCTGGGACTGACAGGTTACTACCGGAGGATTGTAAAGGACTACACCAAGAAAGCAGCGCCTCTGCAGGACCTCCTGGTAGGACAATCCCTCAAGAGCAGAAATCCTCCATTCCACTGGGGTAAACAAGCTGAGGCATTCAAGGAGATGAAGGAAATCCTGACAGGCGATGAGATCCTAGCCTACCCTGACTACAGCCAGTCGTTCCTGCTGTACACTGATGCCAGCAACGAAGGATAGGGAGCTGTCCTCAGTCAGAAGCAAAATGGCCTGGAGAAAGTCATCGCATATGCAAGCAGGAATCTCCGGCCGACCGAAGAAACCCAGAGAACTATAGTAGCTTCAAGTTGGAGTTCCTGGCACTGGTCTGGGCCATTACAGAAAGATTCAAGCATTACCTAGCCTCCAGCAAGTTCACTGCTTACACTGACAATAACCCCTTGACACATCTCGAAACAGCTAAGCTGGGAGCCATGGAGCAACGTTGGATGGCTCGGCTGTCGAACTATCAATTTACAATCAAGTACAGGGCAGGGCCGTAAGAATGCCAATGCTGATGCCTTGTCCAGAATGCCGCATGAGTCCGACACGGAAGAGGAATTGGATGATCTAGAAGAAATTGAGCTACCTGCATTCCACAGAAATGGGATGATCCACGAGCAAAGAGCCTGCAGGAGGCAGCGTGGTAAGACGTTAAACCCTTTACCTCACCACAGCAGGAAGGAGACCCAGGACAGTGACCCGGTTGTCAGCCGTATCAAGGAGCTGATAACTCAGGAAGGTTCCTCCTTAGAGAAGGATGCGTCTCAGCAAGCAAAGCAGCTGTGGAATGAGAGAAGCCGGCTGTTTATCTAACGAGAGAAGCTGTGCCGAAGGTACGTCAACCCAAGAACCCATGAGATGGTATGGCAGATAGTAGTCCCCAGAACGGACATCCAGATGGTGTTGGAAGCCTACCACGATCGAGCGGGGCACTTTGGCTGGAAGAAGCTGGAAACCCTGCTGAAGTGTCGTTTCTACTGGGTGGGAATGCGCAGTTCCATCGAAAAATGGTGTAAAAACTATGTGTCCTGTAGCCTCCGAAGAAAAGACTACAGAAGCCAGAAAGCACCCCTGCAACCCATCAAGACGACTCGTCACTTGGAAATCGTGGCCTTGGACCATGTCAAGTTGTCACCCAGCCGGTCAGGATACTCATATGCCCTGACAATGGTGGATCACTACTCCAGGTTCCTGGTGGTCGCCCCTGTCAAAGATCTGACAGCTGAAACAGCAGCAAAGACGTTTCAAGCGTATTTCTGCAGACCCCATGGATATCCAGAGCAAGTGTTAACTGATCAGGGTCCTGCCTTTGAAGCTGAGTTGTTTAAAGAGTTCTGTCATTTGTACGGATGCAAGAAGATAGGAACCACACTGTACCACCCCCAAACAAATGGTCTCTGTGAAAAGATGAATCACATAGTCATTGATCTGCTGAAGACTGTACCACTTGAGGAGAGGAATCGGTGGCCAGACCTACTACCTGACCTGGTAGATCTGTACAATCACATACCTGTGAGTTCCACCAATTGCACCCAGCCTACCTCATGCGGGCAAGACCAGGAAAGCTGCCCATGGATTTGGAACTTGGTGTTGTAGAACCAGAAGCTGATGTTACTACTGAAGATTGGGACACGAACCGACAGGAACAGTACAGGAGAGTACAAGCCTGCGTGGAAGATAGTCTCAGTAAAGTAAGGGAAAAACAAGAAGAAAACTACAACAAAAGTGCGCCAGCTGAACCTTTTGTACCTGGAGAAATTGTGCTGAAAAGGAAAAGAAGAATGCACAAACTAGATGATCAATGGGAAAAAGAGCCATATGTCGTGCAAAATTCAAAGTTTGACAACCGGAAAACGTGTAATATTAGCAAAGATGGAGGAAAGACGACCACCACGGTATCAAGAGACCACCTAAAACTATGTCCAGAAATGTTAAAACTTCACGAAGAGGAACCTGTTATTGACAAAGAGAAACCAGGTGAAGTCATACACACGGACTTAGGAGATTTTCCTGCAGATTGGCCTTGTATCGGTGAGCTGTGTTTATTCCAGTACTTCAATTTTACCAACCACAAGAAGCACCCCAACGTAGAGTTGAGCCAGTTGCCGCAGCAGAAGAAATAGTTTGAGAGGAACCTGTTCCTGAAGCATCTCAAGAAATGGAATCTCAAAACGTGGAACTACCAGAAGAATCCTCTAGCGAAACAGAACCACATCGCCCAGCCACAAGTATGCTTGCCAGATCCCTAGAGAGGTTAAGGCAGTATTACAGTTTACCGGCACGTAGGACAGATAGGCCAGATGCTACCATACCTGACGCAACACCACGTAGGTCGGTACGCACGACCAAAGGAAAGTTACCTGTTAGATACCAAGAGTAGGCCTAGCAAATTAAGCCAGTAAACCAGTGTCCAAGTGTAAAAATGTATATAAGAATTGTGTAAATATCTGTATATATGTTACTTGTATTTATTGCAATGTTTGAAGTGTCCTTACCTCCCGCAAGAGTAGAGTTATTGTTATTGTTTATTGTTGATGTTATAAAAATGTACTTCTTTTTCAGCCCGGGAGTGCTGATGATAACTAGGGGGGGTATGCGTAGCCCAGCTGTGTCTGGAGCCACATGTTCCCAGGAGGATGCAACCAAGGTAAACCCACAATGACCCATATGCACACAACATATCTGCACTTTTCCCTATATCCACCAGAGGGAGCTCTTCCGCAGCATATAAGGCAGTGTGGACAAGTGAGTTACCTCAGAATGGCAGTTAGTTCAGAACGGCAGTTACCTCAGAACAGCCTAGTTACCAGAGAACATCAGATCTCGAGTTACCTCAGAGGTCAGTCTAGTCACCACAGACGAGCTGAGAGGGAGAGATTAGCCTGAGAGAGAGAGAGTACTTTCAGTGAGTAAGCGTGCCGACGCTTGAGAGCGGTGAAGAGAAGGAAAAGCTGCCATCTACTGCTAGTGTGTGCTTATGTTAAAGGTGAGAGTAGGACGAAAGGCGAGTGGAAGAAAGAAGAGAGTGACAGAGGTTGAAACAGCATTGATCGCTTACCTCTACTCTGAACCACCGGACGCCGGGTCCGAGCTTGCTAGCATCTACACGACTAGTAGGAGATACCGGAGACCCTGTGGGACTTCAAGTCGCAGGGGCCCACAAGTGTTGATACGTAACCGGGGTCAGGAAGACAGGAGTCTGGTCGGCCAACCATTAGAGACACTGTTCTGTCCCAGAGAAGGCCTCACCACAAAGTCAGCCGGGCGTATATGAGAAGACAGAGTTAGACTTCGTTCTATACAGGTCAGAAACTCACACACATAAAGGAGTTCGGAGGCCCTACACCTACTCAGTGGGCTTACTGGAAGTGCATCCTCCACCCTGACAGCTTCCCGGGACGTGCCTGCATCTACCATCAGTAAAGGTACAGAAAGAGACTTTCTTGTGTGTGTCTGCCTTATTGCTCCTGCACCCCTACACCGCCATATACCCTGAGGGATCAGTCTTGCCTGTGGAAGACTTAACATCTTGCTGCCCAGTAACAACCCCTCAGAGGATCTACCCTGCAGCGCTGGTCACCCTGACCAGGTACCACAGGTGGCGTCTCGAACACTTCTACAAACCTATAATCCCCTGTAAATATTCCCCTTTTATTGAGGTTAGCCCCAGGGCAACGGACCGAGCTGTGCTACCATGACATCCCCCATTGAAGTGAACGGGCTCGGTGCCGAGTACCCCACAGGCCCTGGCTACGGGCAACTCACATGTAGTACAGCAGGGCAGGTGCAATGGAGCAGGCACAGGGGGCAGGTACTGGGGCAGGTACAGGGGGTAGGTACAGGGGCAGGTACAGTGGGGTAGGTACAGGTGGGCTGGTGCAGCGGGATAGGTACAGGGGGCAGGTACAGCAGGGTGTGTACAGAGGTGCAGATACAGCGGGGCAGGTACAGTGGGGCAGGTACTGAGGGTCAGGCAGTACAGAGGGGTAGTTACAGGGGCAGGTACAGTGGGTTAGGTACAGTGGGGTAGGTAGAGCGGGTAAGGTACAGCAGGGTAGGTATAGTGTGGTAGGTACAGGGGGCAGCTACAGGCGGGCAGGTACAGCAGGGTAGGTACAGGGGGCAGGTACAGCAGGGAATATACAGCGGGGCAGATAAAGTGGAGCAGGTACCGAGGGACAGGTAGTACAGCAGGGCAGGTACAGTGGGGCAGGTACAGGGGGCAGCTATAGGGGGGCAGGTGCAGCAGGGTAGGTACAGGGGGCAGGTACAGAGGGGTATGTACAGCAGGGCAGATACAGCGGGGCAGGAACTGAGGGACAGGTAGTACAGTGGGGCAGTTACAGTGGGCAGGTACAGTGGGGCAGGTACTGAGTGACAGGTAGTACAGCAGGGCAGTTACAGTGGGGTAGGTACAGGTGAGTTGGTGCAGCGGGCTTGGTACAGGGGACAGGTACAGAGGGGCAGATACAGTGGGGCAGGTATAGTGGGGCAGGTACTGAGGGACAGGTAGTACAGAGGGGCAGTTACAGAGGGCAGGTACAGTGGGGCAGGTACAGTGGGGTAGGTATAGATGGGCAGGTACAGTGGGGTAGGTACAGTGGGTCAGGTACTGAGGGACAGGTAGTACAGATGTGCAGTTACAGGGGACAGGTACAGTGAAGCAGGTACAGTGGGGCAGGTACAGCTGGGTAGGTATAGATGGGCAGGTACAGCAGGGTAGGTACAGGGGGCAGGTACAGCAGGGTATATACAGTGGGGCAGATACAGTGGAGCAGGTACCAAGGGACAGGTAGTACAGCCGGGCAGTTACAGGGGGCAGGTACAGTGGGGCAGGTACAGTGGGGCACGTATAGTTGGGCAGGTACTGAGTGACAGGTAGTACAGAGGGGCAGTTACAGGGGGCAGGTACAGTTGGGCAGGTACAGTGGGTTAGGTACAGAGGGTTAGGTACAGTGGGGCAGGTACAGGGGGCAGCTACAGGAGGGCAGGTACAGCAGGGTAGGTCCAGGGGCAGGTACAGCGAGGAAGGTACTGAGGCACAGGTAGTACAGCGGGGCAGTTACAGTGGAGGAAGGGAGTATAGTGGGTAGTACAGGTGGTGGGCAGGCTTGGTACAGGGGAGGTACAGAGGGTGATACAGTGGGGCAGGTACATGGGCAGGTACTGAGGGACAGGTAGTACAGAAGGGCAGGTACAGTGGGGCAGGTACAGCGGGGTAGGTATAGATGGGCAGGTACAGTGGGGTAGGTACAGTGGGTCAGGTACTGAGGGACAGGTAGTACCGATGTGCAGTTACAGGGGGCAGGTACAGTGAAGCAGGTACGGGGGTAGGTACAGTGGGGCAGGTACAGTGGGGTATGTACAGCGGGGCAAGTACAGTGTGGCAGGTACTGAGGGACATGTAGTATAGCAGAGAGGGGCAGTTACAGGGGGGCACGTACAGTGGGACAGGTACAGGGGGGCAGGTACAGGGGGCAGGTTCAGCAGTTGGTACAGCCGGGCTGGTACAGCGGGGTAGGTAGAGGGGGCAGGTACAGGGGGTAAGTACAGCCAAGCAGGTACAGTGGAGGAGAGACAGTGGGGCAGGTACAGCGGGGTAGGTACAAGGGGGCAGGTACAGTGGTGCTGGTACTGAGGGACAGGTACATGGGGTAGGTACATGGGGTTGGCACAAGGGGGCAGGTACAGTGGGGTAGGTACAGCGGGGTAGGTACATGCAGGCAGGTTTAACAGGGTAGGTACAGCTGGGCAAGAACAGCGGGGTAGGTACAGGCGGGCAGGTAGAGCGGGGCAGGTACAGTGGGGTAGGTACAAGGGGTTGACACAAGGGGGCAGGTACAGCCGGGCAGGTACAGCGGGGTAGCTACAGGAGGGTTTGCACAATGGAGCAGGGGTAATTAGGGGTAATTAGCAGGAGACTGTGTACAGAAAGCAGCCCGCTCCTAGCGCACTATATTTAGTATCTAAGCTCTGGCACCAGAATTCTCTGCTCGTCGAGTATCTTATGGGTCGAGCTGAGAATTAGTGACTTGTCCCCCCGGGGTCTGCCCAGAGGGGTCACCTGCCACTGGAAGCATCTCATTATGACAGGCGCTTCTGTAGGCAGAGCTCTCGGTTTATCCAGCAGGGAAACTGCAATAAT
Organism: Oophaga sylvatica; assembly: GCA_033576555.1. Classification (NCBI taxonomy): domain Eukaryota; kingdom Metazoa; phylum Chordata; class Amphibia; order Anura; family Dendrobatidae; genus Oophaga; species Oophaga sylvatica. The sequence goes on along the minus strand of JARQOD010012737.1, from coordinate 6,370 downwards.
GTAGGGCACATGGCAGAACATGTGACTTGAAACTATGCTCAGGGCAGGCGTTAGGGGCAGGCAGATCAGGCAGCAACCTAGGGCCCCCACTCCTCCAGAAGCCCCCAGCATGTGGCATGCCATTAATAGCACACAGCCGCTATGGGGCCCCTGAGTAAGAGGGTCCTGGCGCCGCACCGCCCCCCATTCAACTTATCGGCATCCATATGCCGATACAGTTGAAAGCAGTGATGGAGGAGAGGGTGTCATGTGATGCTCCCTCTCCCATCACTCCTCCTCTGCCTCAGCGTGTGCCAGCAGTGGAGCTGATAAGAAGCTCTGCAGAAGCCAGAGCAGCAGGGGGGACGAGGAGGAGAGGTAAGTATTGTGTGTATGTGTACTATACTGTGTGTGTGTGTATGTGTATGCATCATAGTGTCTGCGTCAGTGAGTGAGTGTGTGCTGTATGATACTGTGTGTGGGGGACTGCACTATACTGTGTGTGGGAACTTCACTATACTGTGTGTGGGGGCTGCACTATACTGTGTATGTAGGGGGCTGCATTATACTATGTGAGGGGGCTGCATTATACTTTGTATGTAGGGGGCTGCATTATACCGTGTGGGGGGCTGCACTACACTGTGTGTGGGGGGACTGCATTATACTGTGTGTGTGGGCCTTCATTATACTCTGAGTGGGCTGCATTACACACTGAAGGGGCTGCATTATACTGTGTGTGGGGGGCTGCACTATACTCTGAGGGGGCTGCATTATACTCTGAGGGGGCTGCATTATACTGTTTGTGGTGGCTGCATTATAGTCTGAGAGGGCTGCATTATACTCTGAGGAGGATGCTTATATTCTAGGGGGCTGCATTATATTCTGAGAGGGGCTGCATTATGCTCTATGAGGGGACTACATTATACTCTATGATGGGGCAGCAGTATACTCTGAGGGGGACTGCACTATACTCTGAATGGGACTGCAGTATACTCTGAGGGGGCTGCAGAATACTCTGAGGGGGTTGCAGTATACAGAGTTGCAGTATACTCTGAGAGGGGCTGCAGTATACTCTGAAGGGGGTTGCACTATGCTCTGAGGGGGCTGCAGTATACAGGGCTGCATTATACTCTGAGGGGGCTGCAGTATACAGGGCTGCATTATACTCTGAGGGGGGCTGCATTATACTCTTTCAAGGACCATGGGGAGTGCATTATACTATATGTACTATATGGGACCTGCATTATCTTGTATCGAGGACTATCTGTACCAATCAATATTCCTCAGCCGGAGTAAGGGTATGTGCACACAGTCAGTAAATGATGCGGGTTGGATGCTGCATACTTATGCAGTGTCCAGATGTTATAGCATAGTGGATGTGATTTCAAGAAATCCCATGCCCACTATGCATGCAAAGACGCCCGCAGCTCACCCATGGAGACAGACATGCGGTGCGTCTTTCCAGACCGCAGCATGTCTACTTATCTTGCGGAGAGGTGAGCCTCCACAAGATAAATTTCACACATACAATGTATTGGACACAGTGATTCTGCACGGTTCAGTGAACACATGCAGATTCACCTGTGTTCAATAGGCGGCAGCACTTTGGACGCAGCGGACATGTGCTGCGTAAAAAGCGCTGCCAATTACTGAACATGTGCACATACCCTAAAGAGGCCAGGATACAAGTGTCAAATGACTTCAATATTGTCGCTCACACTAGTTTACCGGCTTGAACTTGGCGCTTGTAAATACAACAGAAATGTTTGTGTGTGATGGTGCAATATATGAGCAATTGGGGCCCCATTTTAAAATTTTGCCCAGGGCCACACTTTGTCTAAAACCAGCCCTGACCATGCTGGGTGGGTAAGGGGCGATATCAGAGGGTAAGGGCAGGCAGCACTTAGTAAGTGGCCCTGGGTAATTCAGAGACATTTGTCTAGGAGGGTTGTCAGGGTTGAGGTCAGGGTTTTCCTCAGATGTCAGTAAGGGAAGGAGTCTGTACACGTAGTGCAGCATGGTGGCAGGGCAGTGGTAAATCCTCAGGGAGCGGTGGCAGCCCAGAATGTCACACACAGCTTCCTTGTGCTGCCTGAATCCTTCCGCAGGATGAGGGGAGGAAGCCACTGTCAGGGAGTGCGAGGCTTCCTTCCCGAGGGCGAGTGTTTACATCAAAGTCTCCATATGGCGTTGGCTATGTCTGCATCTCACCATTACTTTTGGATAAGACGTGTGAGGAAACCTATTTACTCATATGTGCCTCTGTGAAGTTCTCATTGATGTAGAGAGTAGCGCTGCACTAGAGGCGGCGCCGTTCTATTACCAGTGGTGATGAGTGGCACTAGTAGCTCCTGCAGAAAAAGGTATATGACCAAACAGAAGTGAGGGTCCCACTGGCAGTGTCCATGGAGAGGACAAGCTACGTATACAAGTTACGAGGCAGGTGTCATGTTGTAAGCGTTCACATGTTCAGGCTAGGTGCAGACGGTGCGGATTCTGCAGCGGAATTTTCCGCGCAGATTTTGGTAAATCCGCAGGTAAAATGACCTGCTTTTTACCTGCGGATTTACTGCGGATTTGATGCGGATTTTACGCGGTTTTTTTGCAGATTTCCCCAGCAGTTTCAGACCTGCGGATTTCTATTTAGAGCAGATCTGACAACGCTGCGGAACTGCACAAAAGAAGTGACATGTGCACTGCGTTTTTTTTTTAACATTGCATCTAATGCTACTGTACATCACTTGCAGTTCTGCTGCAGATCTGCAGTGGAAAATCCACGTGTGCACATAGCCTTATGTTGTCCGGGGGAACTTTTGCCTTCACATATTATGACTGTTTGGATGTGAAGAAACAGCTATAAGATTGGCCTCAGTCCCACTCTTTCCTGCCATCAGGTCATCGTACGACCCACAGTTGGCTCTCAGTACAGATTTGAGGTTAGGAAAGTTTATCTGCAGTGACAGTGAATACTCGGCAATCGCACTCTCCATCTGCCGCCCGGAGCCTCGTATAAACAATCTATTGTTCCCATACCAGAGATAAGTGGGAAACAAAAAGCTAAAAAATGTACAGTTTGTAGAAAAACGTTTATAAAACTATAAAGTAATAAGTAAAATCAAACCATCTACACATATGAGGATTATACACAACCACGATCACATGGAGAAGAGATGTGTGAGGATTATATAGGGTCGCGATCACATGGAAAAGAGACATGTGAGCAGGGCCGGACTGGCTATCTGGCAATTCTGGCAAATGCCAGAAGGGCCTATCTGGTGGTGGGCCGCCTTGTCTGCTATGTTGTTAACAGAATCAGTGTTCTCAAGACACCCATACTGTTAAGAGTAGTGACGGAGCACAAAGTCGCTGACTCCATCACTTACCCCAGCAGGCCACTGGTATCATTAGAAACATTGGTCTTGTAGTAAATCTTGCTTTCCTCCATTCATGATAATATTAGTAATATATCACCATCTGGTGCTTGTGGATGGGGACATCATGGGCCTGTGTGATTTCAAATGCCAGGGATGAATTTCAGCCCCAGTCCATACTTGCATGTGAGTATTATACAGAGTCGTAATCACATGCAGAAGAGACGTGTGAGGATTATATAAAGCCGTGATCACAAGAAGAAGAGACGTGTGAGGATTATATAGAGCCACGACCACATGAAGAAGAGACGTGTGAGGATTATATAGAGCCACGATCACATGAAGAAGAGACGTGTGAGGATTATATAGAGCCGCAATCACATAAAGAGACGTGTGAGGATTATATAGAGACACGATCACATGAAGGAGAGATGTGTGAGGATTATATAGAGCCACGATCACATGAAGAAGAGACGTGTGAGGATTATATAGAGCCGCGATCACATGAAGAAGAGATGTGTGAGGATTATATAGAGCCACGATCACATGAAGAAGAGATGTGTGAGGATTATATAGAGCCATGATCACATGAAGAAGAGACGTGTGAGGATTATATAGAGCCGCGATCACATGAAGAAGAGACGTGTGAGGATTATATGGAGCCACGATCACATGAAGAAGAGACGTGTGAGGATTATATAGAGCCACGATCACATGAAGAGACGTGTGAGGATTATATAGAGCCACGATCACATGCAGAAGAGACGTGTGAGGATTATATAGAGCCGCAATCACATGAAGAAGAGACGAGTGAGGATTATATAGAGGCGCGATCACATGAAGGAGAGATGTGTGAGGATTATATAGAGCCACGATCACATGAAGAAGAGACGTGTGAGGATTATATAGAGGCGCGATCACAAAGAGAGATGTGTGAGGATTATATAGAGCCACGATCACATGTAGAAGTGACGTGTGAGGATTATATAGAGCCGCGATCACATGCAGAAGAGACGTGTGAGGATTATATAAAGCCGTGATCACAAGAAGAAGAGACGAGTGAGGATTATATAGAGCCACGATCACATGAAGAAGAGACGTGTGAGGATTATATAGAGCCGCGCGATCACATGCAGAAGAGACGTGTGAGGATTATATAAAGCCGTGATCACAAGAAGAAGAGACGAGTGAGGATTATATAGAGCCGCGATCACATGAAGAAGAGACGTGTGAGGATTATATAGAGCCGCGATCACATGAAGAGACGTGTGAGGATTATATAAAGCCGTGATCACATGAAGAAGAGACGAGTGAGAATTATATAGAGCCGGGATCACATGAAGAAGAGACGTGTGAGGATTATATAGAGCCGCGATCACATGAAGAGATGTGTGAGGATTATATAGAGCCGCAATCACATGAAGAAGAGACATGTGAGGATTATATAGAGCCGCGATCACATGAAGAAGAGACGTGTGAGGATTATATAGAGCCGCGATCACATGAAGAAGAGACATGTGAGGATTATATAGAGCCGCGACCACATGAAGAAGAGACGTGTGAGGATTATATAGGGCCGCGATCACATGAAGAAGAGACGTGTGAGGATTATATAGAGCCACGACCACATGAAGAAGAGACGTGTGAGGATTATATAGGGCCGCGATCACATGAAGAAGAGATGTGTGAGGATTATATAGAGCCACGACCACATGAAGAAGAGACGTGTGAGGATTATATAGAACCGCGATCACATGAAGAAGAGACATGTGAGGATTATATAGAGCCACGATCACATGAAGAGATGTGTGAGGATTATATGGAGCCGTGATAATCACATGAAGAAGAGACGTATGAAGATTATATAGGGACGCGATCACATGAAGAGGAGATGTGAGAATTATATAGAGCCGCGACAACATTAATAAGAGACATGTGAGAATTATATAGAGCCACGACCACATGAAGAAGAGACACGTGAGGATTATATGGAGCCATGACTATATGGAGAAGAAGAGACATGCGAGGGTTATATAGAGCCACGACTACATGAAGAGATGTGTGAGGATTATATAGAGCCACGATCACATGAAGAGACGTGTGAGGATTATATAGAGCCATGACCACATGAAGAAGAGACGTGTGAGGATTATATAAAGCTGCGATCACATGAAGAAGAGACGTGTGATGATTATATAGAGCCACGATCACATGAAGAGACGTGTGAGGATTATATAAAGCCATGACCACATGAAGAAGAGACGTGTGAGGATTATATAAAGCTGCGATCACATGAAGAAGAGACGTGTGAGGATTATATAGAGCCGCGATCACATGAAGAGACGTGTAAGGATTATACAGAGCCACGATCACATGAAGAAGAGACGTGTCAGGATTATATAGAGCTGCGATCACATGAAGAGACGTGTGAGGATTATATAGAGCCATGACCACATGAAGAAGAGACGTGTGAGGATTATATAAAGCTGCGATCACATGAAGAAGAGACGTGTGAGGATTATATAGGGCCGCAAACACATGAAGAGACATGTGAGGATTATACAGAGCCACGACCACATGAAGAAGAGACGTGTGAGGATTATATAAAGCTGCGATCACATGAAGAAGAGACGTGTGAGGATTATATAGAGTCATAATCACAAGAAGAGACGTGTGAGGATTATATAGAGCCAGACCACATGAAGAAGAGACATGTGAGGATTATATAGAGTCACAATCACATGAAGAGACGTAGGAGGACTATATAGAGCCTCGACCATGTGAAGAAGAGACGTGTGAGGGTTTATTAAAGCTGCGATCACATGAAGAAGAGACGTGTGAGGATTATATAGAGTTATAATCACAAGAAGAGACGTGTGAGGATTATATAGAGTCACAATCACATGAAGAAGAGATGTGTGAGGATTATATAGAGCCGCGACAACATTAATAAGAGACATGTGAGAATTATATAGAGCCACGATCACATGAAGAAGAGACACGTGAGGATTATATGGAGC
>JARQOD010012736.1:0-18423 GCA_033576555.1 Oophaga sylvatica | reverse complement strand
CCCAAGGCTGGCATATTTTAAGTTTTTCCGCGCAAGAGCTGGGGAAAAACAATTTCTTCCCAAAATTTCTACTTTTTCCCATAAAATACTAATAATAAAAATATGAGGTTCGTACATCATAATTGTACGGCTAGAGTCTAATTTTGTACCTTTTTTTTTCTACAGCACAATGAACCCCAAAAAAAACACACACCTAAAACACTGAAAAATTTGTTTTATTTTTTCCCATTTCACCGCATTGGGAATTTTTGTTGACCATTTTTTAATACATTTATGGTAAAATGAACTGTCTTTAAAAAAACTAAAAATTTATCCGCAAGAAACGACCCCATATGGGTATGTCAATAGAAAAAAAAAAAAATTAAATTTTCGGGAAAAAAAAGGAAGGAAAAAATAAAACGCAGGAACAAAAATGCCCTACCTGGGGCAGAAAGGGGTTTTAAATGATAAATTTATATTTGAGTTCATTAGTAAACATTTTCATCTGCCCCTGGGGGTCAACTTCTGACTACAGCATGTATATTATAAAAACAATCCCCTGGGACCCGACCCATTTATCAAAAAACCGAGATTCGTGCGGAGAAAATCTGATTTGGCAGTGGGAGTTTAGAAGAGCGTTACACAGGGCGGTGTGTTTATGCCTTTCAGGAGGGGAAAAGAATCTGATTGTGAAAAACTTGCAAAGAATTTTTTTTGTGTTTGAATAATGTTAAAAATTGGGGCTGCAGATGAAGCAGAAATTCATTACCCATTCCCTTAGGTATGGTTGCAGAATGATCTTGGTATGTATGTGTTTATTCTAAAGCAAACAATTTACCAGCAGTGGGACAGAAGTAATGAGGGTGCGAGTGTCACAATAGGAACAGCATTAGAATAATACAAACTATGTTTATTACATGCGTCTGCAAAGTTTTTTTTTTATTGAGGCTTGGGGGGCCGACTTTCGTTTTATTGAATATATACACAGTAAAAGTGAAAAAGTATTTGGGCTTTCATGTTGACAAAAAATTTTCCTAAGTACAAAATGCTATTTACTGTGTTTTTATGAAAACACAAAAAAAGCTGAAAAAGGGCACTATTAGTGAGGCTCACCTTGTGAAGGAAACCAAAAGCCCCCGGGCCGGGGGGATACCCATTGGGCTTGGTTGTTTTTGAGCTGGCAGGATGGCACAGGGGAAACAAGGATGGGGACTAGGACTGCCCCCAGGAATTTAAAGGGGCCCCACACTGGCAACATTGGCTTTTTTGAGACTCCAATAGGCTCCCCCCCAGATCCGTTTCCCCCCCTCGAACCTCCACTTCCACCACCCCTTTGGGAAAAAAACCCACTTCTGCACTCCACTTCTGCACAGTTCCCATTAAACACCATATCACAAAAACACCCATCAGCTTTTGTTTTTCCCCAAAAAGTGTTTTAAGCTGCCACCATGACAAAGGACTTTTTGGGCAGGGATTCCTTACTCTACCAGAAAAAAAATTTTCAAAAAATAATTTTCCCAATACCGTTTTTTAGTTATTTTTTTTTTACTTTTATTTAAGGAATGAGTCACATACATTTTTTAAAATGATCAATATACCACAACAAGCGCAAATACCGTACCCCTGGCCGGAAAAAATTTTACCACCATAGTGACCAAAAAATCCCACATACAAGGAGCAAGTCCCACCACATCATGCCCGCCACATAAGGGGGAGAAAAAGTATTTGATTCTTCTGTTTTTGAAAGTTTCCCCATGACAAAGACATGAACGTCTAAAATTTTTAAAGGGGTAGGTTAATTTTGCCTTTGGAAAAAGAATACAAAAAAAAATCCCCAAAAAATCAAATGGATAAAATTTTATAAATTTATTTTTCATTGTGCAATGAGAAAAAAAGTAAATTTACCCCCACCCAACCCTTAAAGTTTCTCTACAGACCATTAGCGCTCCAATCAAAATCGTTCTGCATTAAAGGGGACTGTGTTACATAGTCCCTTTTAAAAAAGATCCCTTTCCCCAGAATCAATTAATCAGTCAGAATCTACCTCTACAAAGGGGGGGAAGACCAAGAGCTTTATAAGGTGGGGCAAAAATACCCTAGGGGTAAAATCTAGAAATAGGGGAAACCACTATGGAAATAGAGCTTAAGGGGCGCAAAAAAGGACAAAAAAAATCTTAGGGAATTAAAGCAGTGGGTATTGAGGTTTAAAATAAATAAAAAAGTTTTAAAAAATTTTCTGTAAAAAAAAAATCAAACAGCAAAGATTGAGCAGAAGATCATTGCCAGAGAAATAAAAATAACCCAAAAATTTATTTTTTAAACAATAAATAGTAAGTGTGATGATACTGGGCCCAGTCTTGTGCTGTTGCTAAAAAAACCAGTCCTATCCTGTTTTGTATGACGCCCAGGGAGCCAAGTTTCCCCCCCCCTTCTCATGCTTCCCATAAACCCCCCTCCCAGCCTGCACTCGGGCAGTGAAAATGGACTCCCCGTGCTGATTTTTCCCCCCGCTTCACAGCGGGGGCCCATGTCCAACTTTCGTCCCTCCCCTAGCAGCCTTTTTTGGAGACTTCTTCTTTTTTGGTTAAAAAACCGGGGGGGGATTTGGCAGAAACACAAAGTTACTGTTTTGAAGCCTGTGTCCACGGCACGTTCCCTGGTACTGGTGAACCCGTAACCCCAAACCCCGAACCCGAGAAAGGAATTCTGGGATTACCATGGAAGCTCAGCAATTTTGGACTCTTTTGAACTGTCATTTTAAAGTAAGTCATGTAGGTCTGCCGTTATTCTGCTAGGCCACAGAACAATTTTGGCCCTTTTGACTTTTAAGTCAAATCAACACTTTTTCCCTGGGAGGGGCCCGAAAAACCTCCCTTTTCGTGAGGTCAGAGCCCCGGGAAAAGTTGCAGTGACCCCCCCTTTTTCAGCCTTGCTGTGATGTCCGCTAAGAATCTGCAAATGAACTATGACGGGTGGTCCTTCCCCCAGCCTGGCGCCTTTAAAAGATCTAACAACCATGGAGTGATTTTCATCTTTTAAACCATTTTTTTTTATAACTATTTGTACATAACGAATTTTTTCCAGTTTGTTTCCCCCTTTTATTTTTATAAGCATGCTGTCTTTTTTAAAGGGAAAAAACCCATAAATTTATTAGTTTTTTTCTCCGCTCTTAAAGAAATTTTCCTGCCTGAAGACCGCTACTGTTTTGGGGGTTTCTACGGGCCCTCTTGATAAATTGTTCAGTTAGAAAAAAAACCCAGGGTGGCACTTAAAGAAGGGGGTTTTAGTGTTGACATTGGGTGGGTTGGGAGTGGGAGGGGGGTTTTTTTTGTTATTTCCGGGTGCGGCTCGGATAAATTTTAATTCCCCACTGCAGCGGCCCAATAGCCAGCACAACCAAGTGACCCTTTTGGCACTGATTATCCCAGGTGCGTTCCTGACTGACCTGGGGGAAGGGGGCGCCAGAGAGCTGCAAGTTCCCAAGTGGAAGTGGGTAATTATAAATCCCGCTTTACCGGGTCAACGGCGCGCCCCGGTGTTTGACCCCTTTTATACTTTGGGGCAGCGGGGGGATCACAAGCCTGACCCCCGGGCTAGTGTGGCGGCCCGGGGCCCGTTCATCACAGAAAGAAACAAAAAAATGATGGGTTTTTGGTCCCTTAAAAATAGTCGGGGTAAAAAGGGGGATGGGTGAGGAAAAAGCCAAGGCTAAATTACTTTTTTTAAACAGTTTTTACACAAGAAAATCCCCTGACAGACAACTTCATGATAAAAAAATTTCCATTAATGTCACTTTAACCACAGGAAATCGGCGGCGTCTAAAAAAAACTAAAATTGACAAATCCCCGGACCCGGATGGGATACACCCCGAGTTTCTGCAGGAATTAAGTTTCAGTCTAGATGAATTATTTTTAATCTTTAAAGATTCCATAAAAAGGGGGCTCTACCCCAGGAGGTGTTACAAAGTGGTGCCCAATATTCATAAAGGGGGGAAAAAAAGAACCTGGGAAATTTAGGCCAGTGAGCTTAACCTTCGGGGGGGAAAAACCGGGGGGTTTTTAAGGGGTACTTATTTGGGGTATTGGGCTGAAAAACCTCATGACCAGTTCACAGGGTTTTCGAGGGGACGTTTTTTGCAATAATCTGATGGTTTCTATGAAGAGGTAAGTTCTGGATTTACAAGGTTACACAGTGGGGTTTGGGGGTTTTATGGGGCTTCTCAATGTTTTGAATGTCCAACAAAAGGGGATACATAAAATGAGAAAATGGCGATAGGGGAAAATTGTGTAAGTGGGTTAAACTGGTCATGGATAGAAAACAAAAGGTGGTTATTAAAGGAGCACACCGGACTGGGTCACATTGCAGTGGGGTCCCCAGGGGGCCTTTTTGGGACCCCTTCTCTTTAACATTTTTTTAATACTTGTGGGGGGCAAAAGAGGTTTTTTTAACCCCCTTCCCCCCCAAAGGGTGGTTTGCCGTTTAAAGAGCGGCCAATTTTTAAATTTGACTATTGTCCTTTAGAGGTTTTTAACTCTGGAATACTTTGAGGATTTGGCGATTCGAGATTTTTTCTCTTTATTTTGTACTTCTGAAAATAGTAAAATTTCTTCGATTAATGACATTATTTTGAAAAAACGCAAATAGGCAAAATTTTGAAAATTTTGTAATTTTAAAAACTTTAAATTTTTTATTCCCTTAAAAAGAGAGATATGTCACTCAAAATAGTTTAAAAAATAACATTTCCCCCATGTCTACTTTACATCAGCACAAATTTTGGAACCCAAATTTTTTTGTTAGGGGAAAATTTTAAGGGTTAAAATTGACCAGCGATTTCTATTTTTTTTAAAAATTTTAAAAGCCCTTTTTTTTGGGGACCACCTCACATTGAAGTCACTTTGAAGGGGTTTTATGGGAGAAAAAACCCAAAAGGACACCATTTCAAAACTGACCCTCAAGGTACTCAAAACCACTTTAAAGAAGTTTTTTAACCCTTCGGGTGTTAAAGGGAACTGAAGAAACATGGAAGAAAAAATTTAAAATTTAACTTTTGTCAAAAAAATTTATTTTTTACAAACTTTTTTTTTTTTAAAAAAAGGGAAAAAAGGAGAAATGGACAAAAAAGTTGTTGTACATTTTCTCCGAGTACGCCGATCCCCCTATGGGGGGAAAACCCAGTCTAGGCACAGGCAAGCTCGTAAGGGAAGGAGCCCCTTTTGGACTTTTTCAAAAAAAATTGGGTGGAATTGAGTTGGCGCCATGTTGAAATTTGGAGAGCCCCTGAGGGCCCCTAAACAGGGGGAAACCCCCAATTCTAACCCCAGATACCCAACACACCCCAACCCTGCCCAATCAAACCAGAACCAAAACCTAACCACCCTAACACTAACCCCAACCCCCAAAAACCCTAATCCTAACTTTCCCCCAACCCAAACCCCAGCTATAATTTTTTTATTTTTCGCGGGATGATGCTTTGGGGGTTTTTTTTTTTGGGGGAAAAGATATGTTTTCAGGGGCCATTTTTTTTTATATCTTTTTTTGATTGGTGTTTTTCCCCCTTTTTTTTCGGGGGATTAAAAACGTTTTTTTTGCTTTTTTTTGGGGGTTTAAAAAAAAAGGGGGTTAGTATGAAACTTTCATGGGGGGTCTCGGGAGCGGCGATCCAAAATATGTGTATTTTTTTTGGTTTTTTTTTTTTTTTACAGAAAAAAAATTTTTTTTGGGGGGATTTTTTTTTTTCCCCTTTTTTTTTAAAAAATTTTTTTTTCAAAAGTTTTTTTTTTAATTTTTTTTAAAAAATTTTTTTTTTGTCCCAGGGGGGACTTTTGGGGTCCCAATACCAATCGCTGGCCCTACTGTGAAGATTGTGAACCCCGATCCCCAAAAGGAAATGCAAAAGGGTTCCTCACGCCTTTTTTCCAAAGGCATGGGGAAAACCCCATCCCCCGGGGCCCCGGCGGCCCCTTGGGATCCGGGGGCCGGGGGGGAAAAAGGGTCAGAACAGGGGGATCACATCGGGGTGTTTGAGGGTCTCAGGGGGCACCGGGGGCCCCCCCCCCGGGGGCGGTTTCCCGTCCCCCGGACACCGCACCCATTTTTTATCCGGTGGCCGGGGGTTTAATGTCCGGGGAGGGGTTCCGGCCCCTTATGCCACATATCCGGGTTTAGTTAAAAAACAGCGACCCCCGGGGGTTAGCTTGCCCCGGGGGAGCCGCTGACCAGGGAAAATTTTCCGCCAGGAATGAGGCCCGGGGTAAATTTGGATGGAATATACTGGGGGGGGAAAAAAAAGGGGGTTAAATTTTGCAATGACACAAAACCCTTCAGGGAAAAAAAATACAGAGGGGGACAATTTTTTTTTGGGGGAGGATTTAAAAAAAATAGAAGTTTGGGATAAAAAATGGAAAAAGGACTTTAAGGGGGAAATAAATGAAAGGGTCATGCCGGGGTAGAAAAACAAGATGTAAAAATTTTGGGTTTTTAAAATTTGTGAAACAGGGGCAAAACTGTCTTTGAAAAAGACCGGGGGTTAGGGGTCATAAAAACCCCAAATTTACCTTTTGTCCATGCAAAAAAAGGCAAAAAAAAGGGGGATGCATTAAAAGGGGCTAGTTTTCCATGGGGGAAAAAAAATTTTTTTCCTCTAACAAGTCCGGGTCGACCCATTTAAAAACTGTTGCATTCGGGCCCCCCGGTGTTTTAAGAAAGACATAGTGAACGGGAGGGGTAGAGAAGAGCGCCCAATTTTTTAGAAATTTGGGGGGCTCCCAAAAACCAAAAAGGGTTTTTAAAACCCCCTTGGGGGGTTTTTTATTTTGGGAAAAAAAGAAGGTTTTGGGGGGACCCTTTTAAATTTAAAAAAGGGAAGGGGGGGCAGTAAAAAAACCCTTTCTAATGATCTTTTTACTTTTAGCCCCCGTGGGGGGGAAAAGGGGAATCCTCTTCTGGGGGGAAAAAAGGGTTTTAGCCTAATCCAGCGCAATTTTTTTTGTAAAGCTGAGTACGAACTCTTGCCATAAATTTTTAAAAGTGATTCCCTACTAAAATTTAAAAGGGGGCCGATCCTTTGTTGCAAAAAATTTAAAGGGCAATTAAATAGTTTCCAAAAACCCGGGTTGATCCGGGGCTAGTCGATTGCCGTGGGTGGATTGGGGGAAGGGAATTTTTTTCCCCAAGGTAACTTACTGTTTGCCAAGGGGTTTTTTTTGCTTTCCCCCCGGATCCCATTTGGGGGATTTTGGGATAGGAGGGGTTGAATAATGGATTTAAAAATTTTTCCTTTCAACCTTAAAAACAAATTTTTTAAAATTTCAAAAAACCTGCACAAAGGGGAAGGGGCTACAAAACCCCAACATAAGAGGGGTAAAAATGAAAAATTTTGGGTGCAATTTTGAAAAGGAAGAAATAAAAAATTACAAAAAACGCCCATCGATTTGGGGCCCCAAATGAAAAAATCCACCCGGGGGTATCATTGTAAAAGGAAAAGGGGCAGGATCCCCAAAAAAAACCCCCGGGGGGAAATTTTTTTAATGATCTAAAGGGCCAGGGGGACCCATCCCCCAAAAAAACCATTGGAACATATCACCCCGAAAAGGGTTTAAAAAACCCTTTCAGTCCCCTCAAGGCCCACTGCTAAAAAGGGACAGTGCGGCCCCTCTAAAAGTTTGCCATTGAAAACCGGATTTTTTGTTTTTGTTTGGGGAAAGGTGCTATGGTCAGTTAAAAAAATTTTTAGTCTTTGGCTTAAAAACACCGCGTTTTTAAGAAAAAAAATTTGCTCCCCATGCCCCCCAAAAAAGGGCTGTCCCCACTGTCAACATGGAGGGGGAAAATTATGTTTTGGGGGATTTCTCTGCTAAGGGCCGGACTACTTACGATAAAAAAGGGGAAAAGGTTGAGCCAGCAGCGTAAAAACCCGAAGAAAACTTCCCCCCCCCTTTTCCCCCGGGCTTTAAAAAAAAGGGGCCTTCTGGGTTTTCCCAGCAAGACAAAACCCAAAAAATCAGCCAAGGCAAAAAAGGGAGGGGTCAAAAAGAACCCTTTAAGGGGCATGGGGGTCTCCCTCCCCCCTTAAACCCATAGAAAATTTTGGAAAAGGTTTTAAACTCGAGTTGCCAAGCATTGCCTCAAAATCTTAAAAAATTTAGAGATGATCTGTAAAAGGGGGGGCCCCCAAACCCCCTAAAAAGGTCCCAAAAAATAAATCATCAACTACAAAAACATTGTGAAAAGGGGTTTTTTGCCCTCTGTGACATTTTTCCCCTTAAAAAAATCTTTTTTCCCTCGGCCATTTTGCTTTCTTTTTGCATCTTGCCCTCATTTAAATTTGGGGTTTCCCGTTTTCATTCCCGCCCTGTTTTTTCCCTCTTGTTTTTTAACAGCCCCAGGGGGAAAAATCTGCTCCGAAAAAACCCCCTTTTTTAGTCTGTGACCTGATTTCGGGAAAACCCCGGACGTACCCCCAGAAATTTCCCCCCAAGGGGAAACCTTTGGAAAACTTTTGGGGTCGGGAAAAACCCGTGTTTGTAAAAACCCTTTTGAAAGAGGAATTGGGGAAAAGAGAAGAACCCGGAACCCCCTTTGGGGTTTTTTTTGGGTGGCTTAAGTTACTCGGGGCCTCTGGGGCTCCTGCCCTTTTCCCCGAAAAACTGTTAAAATTTTCACATCCCTTGTTAAATAATAAAAAAATTTTCAACAACCGGGGTTCCTTTTTTCCCGCCCCCCCCAAGCACAAAAACCCTTGGGAACTGTACATAACTTAAAGATTAAAGGGCCAAATTTTTTGTGTCTGCGGGGCCGGGAAACCGGTCGCGGGACTGGGGTTTCAATTTTCCGTTTAATCCTTTATGGATGACAGGGGTTGCGTTTCTCAAAACCTTCCGGGTGGGGCGCTTTCCCCTTAAAAAAATTTTCTCGGGAAAAGTTTACCACAGGAAAACACTTTTGGTTTTTTTTTTTTTTCCCCCTTTCCCCTTTCCGCCCTTTCCCTTAAAAGTTTTCCCGGAAGTTGGAGGCCCCCTTTAAAGGACTTTGCGGAGTGACTTAAAAAACCTTTCAGTTTACAATTTTAAAAAACCCCTTTTTTCAACCCACAACCTCACAAAATAAAATTTTTGAAAGGGTTTTTTTACAAAAACCCGGAATTGCCCCCTTTTAGGCCCAGGGGGAAAGACCCACTCCCCCAAAACCCCCCATTCGGGGCCCCCCAAATTTTTCCCCCTTTTTTTTTTTTGGGGGTAACGTGAAAAATTCGGGGGTTTTATTAAAAAATGCAATTTTTTTTTCTCTGCACTTGCTTCAAAAATTTTCCCCCTAAATCCAAATCTTACTATTTTTTTTCTTACCAAAAAAAGGGTTTTAGGGGGGAAAACCCCTTGGATTGAGATGAGGATTTTTTTAATCAGGGAGGGTTTTATTTCCCCCCGGGGGCGGGTGTTTAAACCCCCAAAACGGGGTTTCCCAACAGCTGAAGAAACCCTTTTAACTTTGCCCCCAAGGGGAAGCGTTCAGTAGCCAATTCCCCGGGATTTCGGGAGATCTGTAAGGGGGCGGGGAGGGGGAACCCTTGACTTTTTTAAAAGGGGCTTTTTGTAAAGAAGGAAGCCTGCAAGTGAGGGGGCAGCCGGGATAACACGGGTGTCCGGAAGTACCGGGGCCTGGTTAACGGGCGGGAGTCCGAAGTGAAGGGATTTTGGGGAAACAGGGGGTATCAGGGCAAGTGACCGGGGATCTCGGGGGAAAAGGGCAGGTATCCCCCCGGACCGGTTCGGGGTTGACGGGCAGGAAGTCCGGCAAGGCCGGGGGGTCTCTGGTAACGGGGCAAAGCAGAAGTACCGGGGTTCTGGTTGACGCGGGGAATACAGCAAGTGATCGGGGCAGTCTCGGTTAGACAGGCAGGAAGTCACAGCAAGTGACCCGGCAGCCCTCTGGTTAGACAGGCGGGAAGTCACAGCAATGACCGGGGCAGTCTCTGGTAGACAGGCAGGAAAAGTCACAGCAAGTGACCGGGGCAGTCTCGGATAAACAGGCAGGCAAGGAGCCGGGGCAGTCTTTGACTGGACAGGTAATACGACCTGAGACGGTGGAGCCTCCCGGTAGGCTACAGGCAGATACAAAATAGCGTCCCCAAGTGAGCAGGCGAGAGTCTCTGGAACGGGCCGATGAACACCGCAGGGAGGCCAACCTTTCAGGTGGGCTTGCAGTCAGATGGCAGATGAGCGCCCCCAAGGGGAGCGGGCGAAGTCTCCTGGAATTCCGATGGTCACCGCATGTGACGGCCGAACCTCCAGGCAGGCTTGCAGGCGGGTAGCAGACAGCAAACTGGCAGGAAACAGGCGTAACTGGTAACGGACCCTGGGGCTGAAGCAGAGTAAAACAGTGCAAACAAAAACATTGCTCGGGCACCGAGGAAGTACTTTAATAGGGGGAGTCCTCCGGCATTGGCCGGGGACCTTTTTGAAAAGATGCGCGCGGCCCCTTTAAAGCGGGGGAGCGCGCGGGCGCGCGCCCTAAGTCCAGCAGCAGGGAAGGAGCGCGCGCCCCAGCAGGGCGGAGGAGACGCTGAGCGCGGGTAAGGGGGCGACGTCCCTGCCTGGCAGAGGACCGCGTCGCAGGGGAACAGCGTCCCTGCCTGGCAGAAGGCAGGGACCCGATGCTACAAGATGGCTCTTGATACCACTTGGGACACTTCCGCTAAAAAATCTATTTTTCGGAAAGGGTTGTCTCCACTGATTAAGGATGAACTTGCTCGTGCCGACCCTCCCACTGCGTTAGGTGACTTTATTAACTATTGTATCCGTATTGATGCTCGTCTGACTGAACGCAGACAAGAGAGATGGTTCGAAAAAAATCGCACTAACCTTTTACAAACCTCCCTCCTCACTAAGGAACCTTGAGTAGGATCACAAGGGAACCAGAACCTGAACCCATGCAGGTGGACTCTTTACAAAGACGGGTTAGTGATGCACGCAAAGAACATCGTATAAAGGAAAATCTATGTTTCTACTGTGGTAAGTCAGGGCACTTCATTATAAACTGCCCCAGCCGTTCTCGTAAGACTACTGCAGCAGTCATTCACTGTGAGTGTTGCGAGAGGAGCTCTGTCATGTCCGAGCCTCAGGCTCCAGAGAGATCTGCTGCAAGAGATCTTGATTTCTCGGACTTAAACTCTGTTGTTCTGGGGACGATGACGTATAAAACGCTGCAATTTTTCAAGTTTCCTCAGCGTGTCCCAGCTGAGTTATAAAAGAAACAGTTCTCATTGCTTCCTTTCCATCAAACTCTGGGTTGACTCAGTCTGGGTGTCTGGCTCTGCTATGATCGACTCAGGAGCAAGTGGAAATTTTATGGATATCTCCTTTGCTCTGAAACAGGGGATACGTTCAGTGAGAAGGCTACTCCAGTACAGATGGAGACTGTGGATGGCTCTCTACTGACTTCTGGACCAGTGGATCAAGAAACAGAGCCTTTGAGGGTCCTTATGGGTAAAGATCATCAGGAGAAAATGTCTTTTTTGCTTATCTCTTCTCCCCACTTTCCCATTAATTCTAGGGCTACCATGGCTGCAGGCGCAGAATCCTACGATTAACTGGGAACCAAGGAATTACACTTTCCGGAGAAACCCGATGAGTCAAGGAGTTTCAGCTTGCTCTGTTCCTAAAGGAACCATGTCAGTCCCTGAACTACCACTGTATACCAGGACTATGTGGATTTATGGACAAGAAGAACGCTGATCAGCTTCCTCCTCACCCTCCATATGATTTTCCAATTTAATTATTGCCTGGAGCCGAGATACCTTTTGGTAAAAATCTACCCCCCAGCGGGGCCCAGCTAAAAGCTTTGAAGGATTATATAGACGAAAAATTTTGCCCAAAGGGGTTCATACGCCCCTCTTCATCTCCCGCAGGTGCACCCATCTTCTTTGTGAAGAAGAAAGATGGATCTCTGAGACCCTGCATAGACTATTGGAACTCAATAAGGTTACTATTAGAAACCGTTATCCATTGCCTTTTAATCCCTGAGTTGTTGGAGAGAGTGCGGCATGCCAAAATTTTCTCTAAAATGGATCTCCGGGGGCCTATAACTTGGTCCGTATTAGACCTGGGGATGAATGGAAACTGCTTTCAGGTCACACTATGGGCACTTTGAATATCTAGTTATGCCTTTGGGGCTGAGTACCGCCCCAGCCACTTTCCAACACTTCGTGAATGATATCTTCAGGGATCTCCTAGATACATTTGTGGTGATTTACTGGATGATATTCTAATTTTTTTCTAACTCCCCAGAGGAACATCATGGACATGTGAGAATGGTCTTAGAACGCCTAAGACAAAACCCTCTCTACATCAAACTTGAAAAATGTGAATTCCATAGGACCGAAATTCAATTTCTGGGGTATGTACTATCTACGCAAGGGATTAGTATGGATGGAAGCAAGACCCAAGCCATCAAGGATTGGCCAATTCCTGAAAGGGAAGGAGGGCAGCGTTTCATCGGTTTGCCAACTTCTTTTAGACTTTCATTAAGAATTTTTCTGGGGTGTGTCACCTATCACCCAACTTACCCGGAAACAGTCTAGTCGACCCGGCAAGGGCGGCCCGGGCCGCATCAGGCCCGTCGCTGTCAGTGACCGGCCCGCCAGTGGCGTAGCGTGGGGGGGGCGGTCCGCCCCAGGCGGCACGTGTGTTGGGGGCGGCACCCTTTCCTTGCCCTCCGTCTCTACAGCATTACCCCTCACAGCAGCTAGCAATGACGCTGCTATTGCTGTAGTCTTCTGTGCCCACGGGACCTGTGATGAGGTCACAGGAGGGAGGATCAGGGTCAGATGATCAGTGTCCTCCTTTGGTGCAAGACTGCTGTGATGTTGTCATGGTGCTGGATTGGGGTAAGTTTGTGTTGTGTGTGGGGGTCGGGACTCGGTTTACATGGGGATGTAGCAGAGCCGGTGTGTACGAGGTGTACGGAGCAGAGCCGTGGTGTATGAGGTGTAGGGAGCAGAGCCGTGTGTGTACAAGGTGTGCGAGCCGTTACAGAGCAGAGCCGTGTGTGTGCGGAGCCGTGTGTGTACGAGGTGTACGGAGCGGACCCGTGTGTATAAGGTGTACGGAGCGGAGCCGTGTGTGAAACGAGGTGTACGGAGCGGAGCCGTGTGTGTACGAGGTGTACGGAGCGAGCCGTGTGTGTACGAGGTGTACGGAGCGGACCCCGTGTGTGAAACGAGGTGTACGGAGCGGAGCCGTGTGTGTACAGGTGTACGGAGCGGAGCCGTGTGTGTACAGGTGTACGGAGCGGGGGCCGTGTGTGTACGAGGTGTACGAGGGGAGCCTGTGTGTACAGGTGTACGGAGCGAGCCGTGTGTGTACGAGGTGTACGGAGTGGAGCCGTGTGTGAACGGGTGTACGAAGCGGAGCCGTGTGTGTACGATGTGTACGGAGCGGAGCCGTGGTAAAACGAGGTGTAAACGACGGAGCCGTGTGTACGAGGTTACGGAGCGGAGCCGTGTGTGTACGAGGGTACGGGCGAAGCCATGTGTGTACGAGGTGTAGGGAGCGGAGCCTTGTGCGTGTAGGTGTTTTGGACGGAGCCTGTGTGTACAGGGCCACAAAAGAGCGGGGGCCGCGAAATGTACAAGGGTCCTGTTACTTGCGGGAATCTGTGTGCTTGGGGGCTGCAGGGGGGAAGGAGGGGTGCCTTTAAATTGCATGGTTCTGGCGTGGGGACGGAGCGAAATGCTGTTATCTGTGAAGGGCGGGGTCCCTGTCCTGCTGTCCTGCCCGGAGGTTTACTTTCCCGCATTAGAACGTACATGCGGAAATCCGGGGCCCCTCCCACACATTCTGGCAGCCACATGTCACGTTCCACGGAGGTGACGGCGAAAATCACTGAACGCTGGAAATGACCGCTGACCTCATTTCCGGCGGTCACTTACAGCAGCAGGTTTCTGTAACTCGTTCTCGGGAGAGTCTTCAGAACGGCGACGCATCAAGCCGCTGGGTCTGTTGGAGTGAGAGCCGGTATTGTACGGGCCGCTGCATAGAATACCCGACCTCACTGAGCGAGACAACAGGATTGGGGGTTCAACATGGGGGTCGTTCAACGATGAAAATCCCAGACCTGCCTGTCCGCTCATGAGAGCCGGGGATTGAATGGAGCGCCCCTACTGGTGAATCCCCACACCGGGAAATGAAATCAGCGATGGGAAGGGGCTTGTGGCTGCCAGAATGTGTGGGAGGTCCCCCCGGGGTTTCCATTACGATTCTAATGCGGAAAGTAAACCCCGGCCGGACAGCGACAGGGTCCCGAAAGGGGGCTTCCCCTGAAACCGGAGGTTTTTGAGGAGTGTTTATAATTATTTTTTATGAAACAGGGGATCACAGTGCTAAGTGGGGGGGTCGGGGGGGGATATGGGGGTGACCATGAAAGGTGTGCTAGGGGTTGGGCCCAAAATTTGCCCCCCGGGCCAAAACATTCTACCCCTGCGGCCCCCGGAAAAACGCTCCGGCAATCAGCAAGGATGCATGATCTCACCTTGTCTAGGTCAGTCGGGGCAGTATTTAGAAGTCACACCATACAACGCTAAACCCCGGGAAACCGGGGGCTGAACGCTATCTATATGCGTTCCAGCCGGGGGATCGCAGAACTATTTGCCCCCGTTTATATTGTTTATTTGTCACCCGGGAAACAATTTAAAAATCCGGGGAAATGAAAGTGATGCGCTCGCTCAGTTGTACTTTCCAAACAGGGGCGCAGGGGGGAATACCCACATGAGAGAGAGAAATAAATTGCTTTTCAACCGGGGGCATGCGTTTTTAACTTTCTTCATGGGCTATTGCCAGGGGGAACTTCCGACCCGGGACGCAGGAAGGAGGTACCCTGGCTTTTTAAATTAAAAAAGGGGGGTTTAAGGTAGGGTTTTTTCAATCATCCACACCGGGACACGTGATGTTCTATATGGGCCTCCTGTTTAGCCAAGAGGGGGGAAAAAAAACCGGTTGAGGGGGAAATTTTTTGAGGGGTATTTGGCAGAGGGAAGTCCCAATAAAAACATCATTTGGATAAATCATTTGGTCATGTTTGATAATCTTTTTGGCTTTAAAAAAAGGGGCCGGGGTGCCCCTCGCTCCCGGAAGGGGTGGAAAAGCATTTACTTATATACTGTGGCATTGGGTGCGGGGTGCCCCTTTGGGGAAAAACAGTATTCCCCTTTAAAGGGGTTTTATTTATACCCTACAACTGAGACCTTGAGTGATCTGAAATCTTTCTAATAAATTTGGGCACATGTTTTAACATCTTGTTTTTTAAAGGGTCTAAAAAACTAAACCTTATGCGTGAAAATTTTGTTGGACGGGGGGTCGGGGAAAAGTGGAACTTGGGAGGTTTTTTTTTTCCTTGAATTTTATTTTTTTTTTAAATAACAGACCTTTTGGCGTGGAAAATCATCTCGCTTCATTTTTAAAAAGGGCCTTTATTCTCCCAAAATGTGTTTCTTCACTTTGTTTTTAAATTTTTTTCTTTTTTTGGGGGGTTTGGGGTTTTTTTGGGTATGGGTTTGATCATGTATTTTTCTGGGGGTTTCCCCTTTTGTATCCGGGTGGGAGACCCCCTAGTCTTTGCATTGTTTAACATACTGTTTGTTTATGAAAAGATAGCTTTATGTATATAAAAAAGTTTTGGGTAAAGGGAAAAAATTTATATTACCCGGGCCTCAAAAACCACCCAAAAATTTTTAAAGGGGCCCCCTGGAAAAAATTAAAATTTCCCCCCCCTGGTCTAGGGGGGCTCGTCCTCTCTGCTTCTCAGCGCCCCTGCTCACTCCCCCATTTCCGGGTACCTCCAGCAGCCCCTTTGGGGAAATGCTTAGGCCCTCAAAGCGAGCCTTCCTCTTGACTCTTAAAGGGCCCCGTGCCATTTTTTGAAAATGTAAATTTAACCAATGGCAGCGCACTGTTTACAATCTCTACCCGCAGGGGGGATGCCCAAAGAAATGATATCTACCATTTTAAAAATCCTTCTGTCTCTGATCTTCGCCTTTAAAAAAATCCTGTGCATTTGCTCAACTTTTTTGTCTCCACAGGAAAGGGATCCGCTATCTTGACAACCTCTGCAATTACTTTGCAAGTGTCACCCCGTTCCCCCAACACCACCAAACGGGACTGTGACAAGGTTACTGGACCACCTGTACCATCTCCCCGGAAACCCGGGGGCCCTTCCTCCCCTGTGTCTACCCAGAGATATGCTCTTATGGTCACAGGGCCCCTCTCTCTCTCCATAGAGTGTAACTTTTATGGCCCGTGGGGCCTCTCTCTCCTTAGAGTGAAACCCTTTATGGTCAGGGGGTGTTGGGGTTTCGAGTTCCCGCGCTGAAAAAAAGGGAGTCTTGAACCGGGGCCCGCTGGGCCCCCTTTTCATCTCCATCCCCCCAGGGAGCCTGCCCACTTAGACTGGGTCCCGCGTCTCGCCCACCCTAACATGTGCGGGGATCACTGCTGCTCCCCGGGGCCTGCTATTTGGTCAGTACGGGGTTAGGGGCGAGCAGACGTCTTTGGGACAAAGTCCTTTTTTCCCCCCCCTTTGAGCATGCCCCAAGTGAGATCTCTCTTTGGGAGATCAGGGGACATGCCAGGAACTGCAGCAGCCCTATTGGTCCGCCAGGAAGGTCCTTGACTACTGGTTTTCTGGAAAAAATTTCTTTGGGTCCTTTTTTCGGGCAGGTCCTGTAGCTGTTACTAAAAAGGGGGGTAGCATGGCGGGGCCCCCTTCGGGTATATCAATCTTTATATGCTTTGGGACCAGGTGGTCATGGTGTTGGGTTTGGGCCCGGGGTGAAATAACCCCCAGAATACCGACTTAATCGGTGAGGGGTTTTTTGGGATCCTAGCTGGTCAGGGGCGGGGTTTCCCAGATGCCCCAATTTTCCCGGGATAACCGGTGAGGAGTTTGATTGCCGATTTGGCGGATGACCCGCGCCCTATGGGGCATCCACAGCTGGAGGGGGGTTTTTGGGGGCCTTGAGCGCAAAACCCAGTGTGGGTTTACCCCCAGTTTGCTGTTCAGGCTGCCCCCCGTGGGTGCAGCCTGTGTCCACTGCCACCTCTGCCCCCACAATATCCCACCTCCCGCTTACAGACAAGTTTGTTGGGGCAGCAAGCAAAGTCGGGGGGTTTTCGAGTCAGGGTCATACAACCGAAACTTCTGGCCCGCAAAAGTTTCCCCATGGATCGGGGACAAGTGGGCTTTGGGAAACTCTTTTTTTGGGGGTTTCTTGGAGTGGGCCCCCCCGCTGTGGGGGGCATGATGAACCCCTTTTGGGGCGGGGGTGCCCTCGTTTTTTGGAGACTCTAAAAAAAAGGGCTTTATAGGGCCTAGGGTTACCCCCATGGGGGGCGCTCCAACTTCTGGCAATTTTACGGGGGGTTTGCCCCTTGGGCATTTTTTTTTGCCCAATTTTGGGCCCTTCCCCCGGATTTGGGCTGGCCGGGGTAAAGTCCTATTCCCGGTTTTTTTTAGAGGCTACGGGCCTGTTTTAAAGGGGGGGCCCTTTGGGTACCCGGGGGAATTCCCCCCACATTGGGGAACTTTTCGCCTATCTACCCCCCTCGGGCCTCCTTTTCCCAGCGGGGGTTGGAGCGGTCCCCCCCCCGGGAGGGAAGGTTTTGGTGGCCCCCCCTTCGCCAGCCCTAAATCTTCCCGCCGGGGGCCCCATCCCATGGGCCTTTGGGGGTTTTTCGACAGGAATAAATCCCCCGGGGGGTTCTCAGTCCCCTGGGCTGTAACTCTGCCAGCAGTTAGGGCCCTTTGGGCCCCCCAAAAAACCCCACGGCCAAAAAAAGGGGGGTTTAAAGCCTTTGGGGGGGGGTTCACTAACCGCGGGGTTTTTTCCCCCAAAAAAGTCCTTTAACCCCTTTTTTTACAAACCCTTTTTCGCTTAAGACCGAGGCCCAATTTTTTCAATTTTTTCCACTGTACTTTTAGGGTTTTAACTTGGGAAACCCTTTTAAAAATCCCCTGATTTGAGATTTTTTTTTCTGAAAATTTTAATTTGTTTTGGGAAAATTTTTTTTTAAAGACTTGTGTTTATTTTTGAAAAAAAAGGAAAATGGCGAAAAAATTTTTAAAAAAATTTTAAAAAATTTTTAAAATTTAAAAATTTTTGCCCTTAAACGAGGTATGTCACACAAAAATTTTTTTTAAAAAAAACATTTTCCCCCTGTTCTTTAATCAGAAAAATTTTGGGGCCAAAATTTTTTTTTTTTTCGAAAAAATTTTAAGGGGTTTAAAAGTTGACCCGATTTTTAAAATTTTTCAAAACCCCCTTTTTTTTGGGGCCCCCAAAAAAAATTTGAAGCACTTTTTGGGGGGCCTTTCGATAGAAAATACCCAAAAAATTTTTTCCCCTTCTAAAAAAATGCACCCCTCAAGGGCTCAAAAACCCCAAACAAAAAGTTTATT